>CAXIES010000530.1:33342-73151 GCA_964023965.1 Melinopterus prodromus
GATGGTCTCCATCATGGTCTTGATATGGTGTAGGTTTTGACTATTCATTGGGGTGATGTGGAATTCCGCTGTAGTCACATTTTGTGGTATGCTTATATTGAACCGCGGTATGATCAACATTGTTCCCTCGATGTCTTCTGATGGGGAAAATTCAATTCCATCAATCTGTATTCTGCATGTCCCAATATCTACCAGCGTTGGGGTTTCCACTAGATGGATGCCGTTTTGTGGGCAGAATGAATGGATTGTGGCTGTCCTTTGAGGGCTGATTAACACTTTGTTAGCGTCAACTTCTTGTACTATTGTTTGTGACAATTTTGACGTGGTTGTTGGACACCTGTTGGTTCCCTTGGTTAAGAGTTCGTTGATGCATGGGTCTCCCTGGGTAAGTTGTCGTTTTGGGCACAAGTATTGGTCCTCCACTGGCTTGCATTCTTCGTTGGAATTCCAATTTGTTTCGTCGTTGAATAGGTAGTTTTGGGTATAAATGTGTAGTTTTTTTGGAATACAGAATATAGGTGGATATAGTGGTAAGGTTTGGATGCCATGGGGATGTGGATTTTAAAAATAATTATATTATTCATTACTGTAGCATCGGTTGTGAGAAATGAATAAAAATTTATGGGTTGTTTAACTTTGATAATTCTTTGGTTGTCTTGCTCTAGTTTATTTATAATTTTTTGTAGGTATTGAATTTTTATTATCGAACTATGTAATACATGAGATTTCGCGAAGGTCAGGGCGGTTTCTGTATTTTCTATTGTGGTGCTTAGGTATTGCAAGTTAAGGAGAATTTTGTCGATAGCCAAGTTTAGTGACATCGTGTTTTCGTACTGTTCTAAGAGTTTTTCGTTTCTAATTATATCGTTAAAATTGGTTATTAGTTGTTTTTGGTCATGTTCTATACTGTCAAATTGGTCTGTAAATTGATCTACAACTTCTTTTAATATGGTTTGTTGCTTATTGAGTGATGTTGTAAATTGGTTCTCGTTTTTTCTCAAACTTTTCAGGTATTTATCAACGTAATCCCTATCGTTAGCGTCCGCTGTACCGAACAAATAGCTCATTCTATTCCATCAGGGTCGGCCCTAGCATTTTTGCCGCCGTAGGCAAATCTCAATAGTGCCGCCCCTCTAACTCCGAAATGATAAAAAAGACAGATTTATACAAAAATCCTGATCCAGAAAAATACAGTCAACACTCACAATATTTAACCTTTGGAGATTATGCTAGTACAAACAATATTATTAAAACAACAAAGAATAAAGAATACTAGTACAATATACAAAGTTTAACGCTAAATTAAAATAACCTCTTTCGATCCTTTTTTTCTGCAAAATCGCGAATAACTTCTTTTAGATCTAATGTATTGCTCAATTCATATTCAGTTGCCTTTATTGCTAACCCATTAAGACAATTTTAAGTAGACATGGTTCTTAAGTACTGTTTTATTATTTTTAGTTTAGCTAATTGTCTATCACCCGCTCCGGTAGCAACAGTTATAGACAGGGTTAAAAAATCTGCTAAGCAATGTTTAAATTTGGCCCAATGTTAAGGGAGGTAATAAATTTAAAAACGTCAACTGGGCCTTCTGGAAACAAGGTCTATGGACGCAAAATCGTTTAACATCATAATTAATTTACCCGACTATGAAAATGGTACCAATAATACAATCAAAATGTTTACTGAATGAAGACATTTTATTGAAATTTATTAAAAATTATCAGTGAAATTTGTCATGAAATACTTGCATCAATTATCTCCGAAAGTATTACGCTTAGCAGAACAAAATGTACACCATATTAAAGATGAAAAGAATTACTTAAAAATATTGAAAGATCTAGATTTGGGAGAAGGTTAAAAAACGGGTTTTCAGAACCGAAATATTAAGTCAATATCTACACTGTTAAGTCATCTATCATCAGCAAACTTCTGTCGTCTTTCACAGAATAGATATTAACATAATATCTTCGTTGTTTACATTTTGCCAAATCTAAACCTTTAAATATTTTTAAGTAATTCTTTGTTTATCATGTACCAAAATCTTCATCAAATTCATCAATTTTATCTTTCACATGATGTATAATTTGTTCTGCTAAGAGTAATATTTCCGGAGATATTGACGCAAGCATTTCATGGCGAATTTTTTAATCACTGATAGTTTTTAATTAACTTCAATAATAATATCATCAAAGACTCAGCAACATTTTGATATTATTTTTATAGGCGGGCAAATTATGTGTCTACCGAAATAAAAATTAACTAGATTACTATTTCGGCAGCAAATTCTAAACCGTTAAGATGGAGGAATCGCCAACTTTTAAAACGGTTTCTATATCTTTGGAATGTGCCAGTAATTCATTTTCACTTATAATATTTTCTTTAAGTTTGTGGATATCGTATAAAAACTCAAAGGGTCGTTAGGACTATTTTATATTTCTCTTTTGATTTTTGGATAGGATCACTACACTACAGTAGACTTTCTTTTTATTTTTTATTTCGTTAGCTAACTTTTCAGCTTCTATGATAACGTTGTCAAATATATCCGATCTTAATTCTTTATAAAAGTTAATGAGCTATTTAATTTTATTTTACTATTCCTTTATTTTCTAGATTCAACAATATTTTAGAGCTTTTTTTTATTGTAGTTCAGTTGGTTTTGCCGCCCCTAAACTTTGCCGCCGTTGGCAATTGCCTACCTTGCCTACCGCCTAGGGCCGGCCCTGATTCCATTGAACAACCCTCTTTTGCTTCGGATATAGGGTACAGTTAATCTGTTTTCACTCTCTTCGCACAGTCTAAGTGCCGCGTCTAATTTATTTAGCATCAACAGAGTTAAATGATTCGTGTTCGACCTCAAATGATTTGATATTGTGGTTACGTCATTGCAGGTTCTGGTGTTAATGACTAAGGGTCTGGTAAGATTAATATGGTAGGAGAAGGTGTAGTAGTTTTCAATTATTAGTGCGTTTCCTTTATGTATTGGCAAGATAGGGTTATTTACTGTTTGGAATTTTACTCCGTAGTTGGGACAGGGGTAGGTTATCGTCAGTGTCGTGATCGTCAGTATCGTCAGTGTCGTTGGGTTCATTTCCTGCAACATTAAATGTTCGTTGCGGCTTAAATTGTCTTTTGTGTATTACCTTACCGCTAGAAATTACTTTGTCATCTCTTGTCTGTTGGGGCTTGTTTAGTTTTGTAAATGGTTGGTCTTCTTTCTTATTTTTACTATTGTTGATTGCATATAATGGCAAGTGGGGGTTAATTGAAAGGGTTCGTTTTCGGTACCTATTTTCTCTTTCTAGGTTTTGTCTCTGTTTTTTGTCAAGTTTTTCGTGGAGTTGTTTAGACATTGTTTCAATAATCTGTGTATGTTCGGTAATATAGTTGGATATTTTGTCGTGTTCGGTAATTTCAAATGGGGTTTTCAGATCTAGTTGACCTTTCGCTATTTGGAATGGTGTAAATTCTGTGGAAGTGTGTATGCTGTTATTATATGAGAGAGTGGCGTAATTCATTAGGTCTGTTATGTTTTGGTGTGGTTTTTCTTCTCTGAGTGTTCTTATAGCCTCGATAATGGTCGAGTGAAATCTTTCTACAGGGCTGTTACTGTTAGGATTATAGGGTGTAGTGTAATGAATTTCCATTTGATAGGTCTTACATAGGTCTTGTATTATTCCGTTTTTAAATTCGGTCCCATTGTCGCAAGTTATCTTTTGAGGTATACCGAAATATGAAAAATACTGAATCAATCGATTTGCGGTAGGGATGTTACGGAGGTGACATTTCGGTGACGGAGGCGAAGGCGGAGGTCATGTGTCGACTTTCCCGGAGGCGGAGGCGGAGGCGGAGGTTATGAAAAATATATAGAAATAAAAATATATGAAAATAAAATACAAACTCCTAGTAAAATATACATATAATATAATATTCTCCTCCAATTTGCAAAATTCAGCAATAATTTCAGTATGCATTGATTTTAAATGACCCTTTAATGGCCTCGTAGTGCAGCCTCGTCTGCAATATATTTTGTTGCATATCCTGCACTTCGCTGTGTTTGCATCTATAATGTCAAAATAATTCCACAATGGGCTTTTTGGCTTCATGTTGAGTTTTCACTCTAAGGAGCACACAGTTAGAATACTACCACTTGCTGTGGTAGTATTCTGGTAGTATAAGCCTAGCGGAAACCGCGCGGTTCTTTGTCGGCATCGACCGTGGTGCCGACAATTGACCTGCCGACAAACAGTGCGTTTTGCTGCCCGGTTTCCTCCGGCCTAGACATAGGCTAAATGGTCTCGAAACTAAACCTGCAACTGCAAAAAGCAGCCGAAAATAACAAAAATCAATTAGGTGTCAAACGAAAGCGTCATGTCGGCAATGTTTTGTGCACTTTTTGTCAGCGTATGGCGGGCGGCGCCGGCGGCACCGTAGCAATCGGTGTACGGGCACACGTCGCGCCGTAGTGAGCGGCGTGTATTCATGCCTTCGCCTCCGCTATACCTCCGCCAACAAAAATGCGAAGGCGGAGGCGGAGCCGGAGGTTGAAAAACACACAAAAGTTCCGTCTTTACGGAGGCGGAGGCGGACCTCCGTTACATCCCTAATTTGCGGTTTCAATCGCGTTTGGGGAAGTTATTGGAAAGGCTTGTCCAAATTTTGAGAAGCTATCTATTATAGTGATGAAATATTGGTTTGAGATTTTGAAAGAATCCATGTACAAATGCTCAAATGGTTTTGACCCGAATGGAGTGGATTTAAGGATTATCTTGTGAGGGTGTCTCTCATATTTAGCTTTTTGACATATCTCGCATGAGTTGACAAAATCTTTTACATCTGATTCTAAATTAGGCCAATAAAATCGCTTTTTTAATGATGTTGAATTTTCCTGGATACCTCGATGACAGGTTTTGGTTGTGTGAAAGAGTTTAATTTTTTCAATTTGTTCTTCTTTAGTAGTAACATCCTCTAGTAGTGTTTGAGTGATGTTGGTGGTAAAGGCTTTATTTTGGAAATATTTCTGGAGAAACTGAGTGAGGGGTTTTTCGAATATTATGTGTTGAAAAAATATGCAGTAATGTTGTTTAGGGCGCATATTTTCTTTTACCAATTTAGTGAATATTTCCTCTGTTTTTTCTTCGTTTTCCAAAATTCTTTCATTAATGTACCATTTATACCTGTTTTTGGAGATTACTTTTTCAAAATGGACTTGTAAGGTTTTATTGGATGATTTGCCTATTATTATTTGATTAGCGTGTACGTTTAGTGATCTATCTGTATACGGGAGTGTTAGTATGGGTTCTTCAAGACATGAATGGATGGTGTTGGTGATGCTGTCATCTTCCTCGTTATTTTGCGGTGTTCTTTCTGGTTGAATCATGTTTTCGAATTCTTCTATTACGGCTTCCATTTCTTCGGCTGGATAGTCTTTGTTTAAAACATCATCTATGTTCAATGAATCTAACGGATCAAAGTTTGCTATTATGGATTGGTTATCTGTCTCTAAGGAGTGTATTTCTACTCGTGAGAGTGCATCCGCATTAGTATTAGCAAGTCCTTTTTTATATATGATTTTATAATCATATTCTTCCAACTGAAGTCGCCATCTTACCAGTTTTGAGTTCGGAGTTAGTGAAAACAACCATTGTAGGGGCTTATGATCACTAAGGATGTTGAACTTCTTTCCGTACAGGTAAGGTCGGTAGTACTTAATGGCCCATACTACAGCAAGTAGTTTTTTTTTCGATGGTGCTGTAATTGCATTCTGCAGGGTTCAGGGTTCTGCTAGCGTATGCTACAGGTAAATCTTTTCCTATGTGTCCCTGGGAAAGCTCGGCGCCGATTGCGAAGTTTGAGGCGTCTGTAGTAACGTTAAAAGGTTTGGAAAAGTCTGGATATTGCAATATGGGATCGTTCATCAGAACATTCTTGCAAGTCTCGAAGCTTTTCACGAATTCGGGAGTGTGCTGTATTTTTACGGTTTTTTCAAGCACGCCGTCATTGGTTTGGTGAGTCGAGCGAAACCGTCGATAAATTTCCGGTAATATCCCACGAGGCCTAGGAATGACTTTATTTCCTTAGCTGTTTTAGGAATGGGAAATTTTTTTATTGCTTCAATTTTCTTTGGGTTCGCTTTAATTCCTTCTGGTGTAACTATGTGTCCTAGAAATTCCACTTGTTTGCAGAGGAACTCTGATTTGTTCAGTTGGATTTTCAGTCCCGCTTCATCTAATTTGTGGAACACCTTTTTTAAGTTTGCGAGGTGCTCCTGTAAGCTTGTTGAAAATATTATGATGTCGTCCATGTATACCAAGCAAATATTGCCTTCCAAATCTTTCAGAACGTCGTCCATCACTCTCTGGAATGTGGCTGGTGCGTTTTTTAGACCGAATGGCATACGTGTGAATTCGTAGTGACCGTTTTCCACGTTGAATGCAGTTTTTGGTACTGATTCGGGATGAAGTTCAATCTGGTGGAACCCCGATGCTAAATCCAAGGTGGTAAAATAGTTGCATCGTCCCAACTTGTCTAAGATATCGGTAATATTGGGTAGCGGATATCTATCATCACAAGTTTTTTCGTTTAGCTTACGGTAATCTACTACTACTCGCCATTTCTGTTTACCGCTTGCATCCATTTTCTTTGGTACTATCCATATAGGTGCACTCCATGGTGAGTGGCTGGGTCCAATAATACCATCGTCCAACATTTTTCCAATTTGATTTTGTATCTCTTGTTTGTGGATATATGGGTATCTGTACGATTTGGTATGGATCGGCATGTCGTCTGTAGTCTTAATTTCATGTTTTACTTTATTCGTGAAGGTAAGTTGGTTGGAATTATGATGAAAGATGTGTGGAAATTCTCGGATAAGTTTTTCTAGTTCTCTCTTCTCTTCTGTGTTAAGATGGTCCGTGCGTAGACATTCCAAGGTGACGTTATCCTTTTGCGTTTTCTTGTCGTTGGTTATATACTTCTCAATGTGAAAGCAATCCGATTCTTCACTGTTAAATATTGTACCGAATTTCTCCATAAAATTAGGGGTAAATATTATTAATTGACTACGGTTACTGATGTTCTGAATTTCTATTGCACAAGTTTGATCTTTTACTTTAGTAATACATGCGGGTATTTTAATGAAATGTTGACCTGTTGATATCTCATTTAGGGTTATTTCTGTTCCATCTGGAAAGTTGGTTTTTATGTTTTTTTATGATTGAGGATTCGGGTGGTATTTCTACCTTTTGTGTCATGAAATCTTTGCGATACAAAAAGGGAATTTGCATTTTGTTATTTGAGAGTTTCATGGAATTCAGATCTACGGTGAAATTTAACTTTCTTAGGTCTCTTCCGCCTATTATACCGTCAAAATATTCGTGGAACGGAAAGAGCACAAAGTCGAATGATTCGTTGATACCGAATTCTTTAAATAGGGGAATATTTGCTTTATATTCGCTAGTTTTACTTCCTGCGCACGTTGTTATAGGGGTATTTTGGCGGAATATTTTATCGGGAAAGTATTGTTCGGCTATGTATGGTCTCAAGATTGAACTATCGCATCTGGTGTCGATCAGCAGTTTTACGGGTATATTCTTTAATTCTATATATGGTAGGGAGTTAATTAAATTTATGTTATTTAGATCTATGGTGGACTTTGAACGACGTTGGCTTCTTGAAAATCCGACTCTGTTCTGTTGGTTGATTGGGGTGATAACAGTGATTTTCTTGATACGCGTAATCGTGATAGGTAGAGGTGTTGTATGTGGGGTTTTCGTGTTGGTACATGTCATGGTAATAATCTTCATCATTATTTCCGGAAAAGAGTTCTGCGTTATGCAGTTCCCTGGTAAATGGATTTCTGTTTGGTTGTGAATTGTATTGATTGGACCTGACAGATCTTTGGAAGGAGCTCGTATCCATTGGTTCTGGTGGAGGCATATGTTTATTTACGCCTTTCGGTGCAAATGCATTAATGTTCCTGTGAGAAGGTGGTTTTCCAAAAACTTGTTGGTTTGTTGGGAAATTTTGTTTTATTGGTACATACCTAATCGAAACTGGTTGTGATGGAAATCTACTAGTAATGGGGTTTTGATTGTATTGTTGATAATTATTATTCGATAATGGATATTGTATTGGTTGATTAGAGTAATTAGTTGTTGGTAAATATTGGGTCATTACTGGTTGTCTGTGGAACTTGGGTACGATTTGAGGCCGTGTTTGCGATTGTAATTGTAATTGTTAATGGGTTGTGTATATGGTTTAGGACAAAATTTTTCTGCTCTATTCAACAAGCAGTTTATTCTTGAATCATTGTAATAATGTTTAATTACCGTATCCGACGCATCGGTCAGGGTTCTCGGTTGTTTGATATCTAATAGTAATCTTAGCTTGTCGTCCGCGTTTGCTGATAAAACGTCCAAAGCATTCAATTCGTTTTGCTCCATTAAAAGAGTTTTTTGGTTCGGGTTAAGGGACGGGTCTGTTTGAATTTTTACCTCTACGCGTGACTTCAAAAACTTGAGCCTCTCCAAAAAGTCTATTACGTTTTCGTTCCTAACTTTGGTTAACTGTAAGAACTCTCTGGTTAGCGTTTGTCTATCAATTCGATCCCCGTAATGCTCCCGTAGCGCGCCTTTTACTAATGGCCAGGTTGTTAAATCTGGTCTACACATGAGAAAGTTAGAGACGTTGAACACATAGTCGTTTAATCCGTTGTCTATAGTTCTTCCGTAAGTATTGTAAAATTTTTCGCAACGGTTTAGAAATACCTCTAACTGTTCCCCATCTCCTTCAAAAGTAGGTAAGCAGTCCGCGATAGCTCGGGCTGCGGTAATCGTTGGGGTTTGAGTTGCACTATTGTTTGGCTATTTGTAAGAGACATTGTTTTAAATAAATTGTCGAGTAAGTCGACTGACATAAATTTGTACGCTTATATTAACACGATTCTCCGGTATTTAATAAATAGAAATATAGAAATATATCTTCTTGCTGAATAAATGTATTACTTAAAAATTATCAAAGTTTTTTATACGGGTTTTTGTTTTATGGGTGTGTTCAGGATAGGAACGAAAAGGGAACCTATTCAACACTTACGATTTGGAATCCGTTGAATCCGTCCTGGGTACAGCTGAATTATTTTGCGTCGGCCCTGGAGGTTCTTCTTTTCTTCGTAGTTTTCTTTTCTTTATGGAATTGATCCTTAAGAGTTGAGACTCAAAGACTTCTTCTCGATGAAGGATCTTGGATCAATCCTACCGACTGCGTCAATTAAAGATGTAAAGTACGAAGGTGTTTTTTAAAAAAGGTTTATTTGAATACTCTCGAACTTTAGTTTAACAATATTAATTACTATGAATAAAATATGAGTTTTGTCCTACACCAGCATAGACTCTGGGTCAAAGAATAACTGTTCCAATTATGCTAATGGTCCCTACTTATAATAGCCTTAATGTAATATTGACATCCTAACGATAGATTAGGATGCACTAAATATCTAAATGATTATACATATTACTGTTTACTTATACTAGAATAAATGGTTTGTCGTTTATATGACTCTAGGGTTTAGAAATTCAAAACGCTTTCCAGCACAGCGTGAATTTCACCTTCTCAAATCGACAAACCCTTTTCTACGAATTACTCAGATTACTTAGTCGGGGATCCTATCAATTCAAAAAGTAACACAAAATGGCGAGCCCTTTTTCGCAACTACTAAATACTTTGATTAGTTAGTTAGGGTTTAACAACAACTCTCACGTTTCTATCCATAAAACAACTCAAACCTGTCTCTCATTAAACGACGATACACCCCATTATCTGACTACTAATTACTTTGAATAGTTAGTCATTGGTTAAATACAACGCGACTTCAATTCCTTACAAGTAACCAACATTCCTACTTTAAAGACACACCTCAAACATAAAGATCTACCTCATTTGCATATTTATCTCCTCACTATAGTTAATTTATTGACTCCGATCAAGCATTCGCAATGATATATGAACCCAAAATGAATTAAATGCTATAACCCTGTTCAATTTTAATCGCACCGCTGCCACCATTGTAATGGTTCGTCGGCGGGTAATAATCTGGTTATTAAGTAACCATACTTTTAATTCTAAGTACCACAACCTGAACCATTATGAAATTTATCGCTCTAAACACGCTCCGCACGTAAGTTCTTGCAATAGGACCAATGCAGTATTTTATCAGACAAAGCTCATCACTCCTACCATGATAATCACTTTTTGAACTCAATAAATATGTAATAAAAATCTCTATCATTAAATATTAGCTGGGCTGCTTTCTTCTTATATTAAAATAAACTTTCTCAACAATAAAACTCGAATCTCAATAAAACAAATATTTATTTACAATTAAAACAAATGAATTAAAACAATGAAATGAACTTTAAATCTACCAAATATTTTGAGGAGTTGTCAGATATAACAAAACACATTAAATTAAAATTAAACACAAATTAAGGAAGTAATGATCGGCTTACCATTTACAAAAAACTCACACTAAAAAAACGACATTTTAATATAAAGCAAGCGGGAAGCTTGCGACTCTATCTCTTCTGGATCTTTTCTGGATGCCAACAAATCTACGCCTCAACTATTTATTAAAACTTCCCCCTCCTTGACTTCATATTAGGAGAAAAAGGGACCACATGGCTAGTTGCCCCAAAAGCATAATAATCTCGCTTGAAAATATACCAATCAGTAACCTAGTAGTACAATATATATTTCATGACAAACTCATAAATCTGTTATGAAAGAATACCTCTATATGCATGGAAATAAACATCATTAAAAGTTTCACAGTGACCAACACACGCCCGCGTAGAACACTCAATCTCACACACAAAAATATAGATTACAGGCGCATAATTGACCGCCAAGAATATGGTATCAATCCCATTACATGATAATATTTTCTCTCGCAGACGAACGCGCGATAACGGTGGTCCCCATAAACAGAGCAATAGCGATTATTACATTCCTTCCCCGTTAACTAAAATAACAATTACAAAAATAATGCCAATTATTACATTTCTATTGTTGTAAGTAGTGATGTAAAATTACCGGTAATTTAAAAAATTGTAATATTACCGGTAATATTACCGTAATATTCGGACTAAAAATGTCTGACAGTGATGGTGTGCTGGGGGGTTATCCACCATTCAATACAGACCTGTGTGGCCGTTGTAAAAGTTCGGTGACCAATAAAGTTGAGTGCGAAACTTGCAACATCCCGTTTTACCCTAGTTGCCTCAAAAGGCATTCCAAGGAATGTGAGGATAAACATCGTGAGCAGAAGGAAAGTGAAGTTAGTGAAAAAACAACCGACCATGATGTCCGGATGCTCAGACTTGAGGTAGAACTACTGACTCAAATTATAAAAGAAAAAGAAGACCATAACAATACCCTTTTAGAAAACAATGTTCTATTAAAGGAGAAAATATCTTTCTTAGAAAACAACAAAATAAACGCTTGTGGCGGCATCTGTCAAAAGAAGAACAAGTTAGCCTTACCGTCAACTTCTAAGAAGACCAATAGCGCCAGCGCCATCTCGGTGACAGTAGATCGGACGAAGAATGTTCAACTTAGTGGGACACAAATGCTAACTACAGCAATTCAAGCCAGTGATGTAGCCATAATGTCTGGTAAGCACGCCAAGGCAAATGAAATCCTATCACCATCATACTCAGATATCGCACAAATAGGTAACACCAATTCAGGAAACAAGATTACCACAAGTAAATCTGCTCCCAAAACACAATGTAAAAAGATTCTCCGATAAAGAAGACAATACATTCACCACAGTAACGTATAAAAAGAAAAAAAAACCACGGACAAGTGATCCGAGGCTCTGCCCAAAACTCCAAATTAAAAGGAGTTACCAGGAGCGGACACCTCCATATTTTTCGCCTTGATAAGGAAACTACACCTGAAGACATAATACAACACATGAAAGAAAACGGCCTGGCTACTCTTGATTGTGAAAAACTAACGTCAATGTATCCGGACAAATACTCCTCATTCCGAGTATCGGTAGCAATGGATCAACTAGATGCTGCAAAAAAACCAGAAGTATGGCCTGAAGGTTCGTCCATCAACCGTTTTTTCTGGAGGACCCATCTGAGAAACCGGAAATCCTAAAAATATTTCACATCAACATTCAGTGTCTTACCAACAAAATCAATGAACTTGCGCTATTCAATGATAGTAGTAGAGTTGACATCATTTGTGTAAACGAGCACTGGTTGCAGACTGATGAACTGGTGGCAATTGACATACCGTATTATACTCTTGCTGATTTCTTTTGTAGGTCGCAGAAAAGGCACGGCGGTGTATGCATATACGTTAGATCGGATAATCGTTTTGAAGCATTGAATTTTAGCAGTTACTCGGTAGAGTTGGACATTGAGGTGGCAGGAATTAGGTGTAAACAGTTTGTCATTCTATCTATATACAGATCTCCCCTGCTGGCAATTTTCAAAATTTTATTAATAAATTATCAGACATACTTGACCGTTTTCGGACTAATCAGAAACTAATCGTTTGTGGCGATTTTAATGTAAAATTTAATACTCGTGACCCAAATGCAGTAACACTATGTAATACTCTGGAAACATTTGGCATTCGTGCTACAAATAAACAAAACACAAGACTAACTGCTTGTCTTGATAATATTTTTGTTTCAAGTACTCTTCAGTGTTCGTTTGGACAGTTCATTTTCATCCGACCATTCTGGACTGGTTGCGGAGGTTGGGTGTTCAGTTCAGGAAACTGGTGGTGAGAGGATATCATATAGGCCAATCACTGATTTTGGCCTGTTTACGCTTTATAACAAAATGGATAATACAAACTGGTCGTTTGCCCTCGACAATACGATTCATATTGATGTTAGAGCAGCCAAATTCTTGAATATCATTTCTGAAGCAATGGATTCATGTTTTCCCATTACAACAAAGCTGCAATTTAAAAACAAACCGTTGGTGAATTGGTTCAATGACGAGCTGTATAGGACGAGAGAACAGCTGCGCTCATTTAACATTCTAAATCGTAACTATCCCGGATTCATATCAGAAAATCGACTGAAAATATTTAAAAGAAGTTATAGAAATAAACGGCGTGAGGCGAAAAGATCGGCTTTTGATGTTTACGTTGAGTCGGGTGCGAACAAATCGTCTTCATTATGGAAAATAATAAAGCATAACACTAACCGAAAGAAAACTAGTTTGGACAATGTACCCTCGGCTGAAAATTTAAACGACTTTTTTATAAACATACCCCATGATATTGTTAAAAAATCTGATGTGGCCAGGCACATGACTTTATCATACCATATATTAACAGTTTAGCTGCAGGAGATTCTATTTGATCGAGATCGGCCACGTCTGCATTAAAATAAAACTACTAGAACTAGACAGATATTTTGATTATATTTACAGTATGTAATGTCAAAACATCAGCATTTGACACTACCTACTATCATTAGAATCACAATATCTGACAAATCCTGGCTAACTAGTTTTAATACTAGTGTTTTAATGCAGTACGAGCGATCCCGATGAAATAGAATTTGCTGATGCGGCTAAAATATTTATTTTACCAAAAAATTTTATAGTCATGAATTATTCAGAATTTCCTCTACATTAATTTATTATTTAACTATTTCGACAAAATTCCAGAAATAGCGGCTTATTTGCAAAATATTTCCCAAAATATTACTACATATGATAAAGTAAAAAGGTTATTGGTTCTGATGATTAATATATTATATTGGCTTCTAGCATACTATATTTCCGGGTTTTACCCCGTCTTTAGTGCTAACTACAAAAGTTCATAAAGAATTATGCTCAATATTCCAAATAAGTTTTAAAGTTACCATACCGTCTTACAATCTTTCTTGTATTTATTCGCGAAAACATAAGAACATGGCTATCCGCAATCGAAATACACATTGACACCAAGATGGTTTAAAATTGTTGCACTGTACGTGCGCGCGTCCTTGCATTCTCCATGCATTTGCGTGTTGAATTGACGTTTCGCAACCGCTGACGTTCTGAATACTGTCAAAAGATTCAAAATAGCCTGGGTACCTGCTATTAATGCAGACACGAATTCGATCAAATAGAATTTGCTCCTGCAGCTAAACTATTAATTTTACCAAAACATGTTATAAACATAAATTATACAAAATTTCCTCTACTTTAATTTATTATTTATCTATTTTGACAAAATTGCAGAAATGGCGGCTCAATTGCAAAATCGTTGAAAAATGCTAAGAGTAAATAGCCACTTCCTTTGGACCCTGTTGAACCAAAAGCTTTTCAGCTCTAAGTTTAGTTATAAAACTTCTAAATATGAACTTTCGTCCCGATATCTTCAGTAGTTTCTCCGGAATCGTCTCCACAAAAAAACGGGTACACACACACACATACAGACATTTTTTTGTACCTTGGTCAAAAATGTTCAGGGGACCCAAAAAGACCTATTTCCGCTAAAATCTCAATTTTTGTTTTCGGCATGATTACAATACTTTATTATACTGCGTATGATAAAGTAAAAACTAAGCAAACCTGATATGAATCCACTGCAATACATAAAGAATATAACATCTGACACCTTTAATTTTAACCATGTTTCATTTAATGACGTGAGAGACACAATAAACTCATTGAAGAACTCAGCAAGTGCGGACTGCTATGGTATCAGTGTAAGAATAGTCAAAACATTAAGAAATATCATTATATATCCACTTACACACCTTTTCAATGACTGCATTGAACAAGGTTGTTTCCTGAAATGTTTAAAATTGCGACAGTGATACCGATACATAACAAAATGACACGGGCAACTGTAACAACTGCAGACCCATATCATTAACACCCATCGTATCAAAAATATTTGAAAAAATACTAAAAAAACAAATATACATACATTTTGAAGGGAACAACTTGTTTAGTGAATCTCGGTTTGGATTTAGGCATGGCAAATCTACCAGTCTTGCTATCAATGCTCTTATAAATAAAGTCTTAAACAACTTTGAGCGCGGATACCATTCAGTTGCCACGTTTTATGACCTCTCGAACGCTTTCAATTGTGTCACACATCATATTCTATTAGAAAAACTTAAGAAATATAACTTTTCGAAATCGAGCATTGAGTTAATGGAATCATATCTGAGTAAGCGTTACCAACACGTAAAAGTGAACAATTCAATTTCATCGAACAGACTTTGCAGTTACGGGGTACCCCAAGGATCAGTTTTGGGCCCCATTCTTTTTTTAATTTATATCAACGACATTAATTGTGCTACTGAAGCAACTGATCTTATTCTATTTGCGGATGACACAACGGTAATTAAGGGAGGAGATGATTATGAACAGCTTCTTGATACAGTTGGTCTATGTGACAGAGATATTAAAGAATGGTTTTCTTCAAATGCGCTTTGCATCAATCAGGATAAGTGGTTATCGGTATTGTTTACATTGCGACATGAAGCGCGTTCCAGTACGGACGACAATGAGAGTGTAAAATTCTTGGGTGTTATTCTTGACTCCAAATTAAAGTGGGAAAGTCATGTCGGACATGTTTCAGGAAAACTTGCGAGGGTGATTCATTATTTGAGAATCTTGAGAGAATCAATCTCTATAAAATGTCTTATATTGCGTTGCATACTTTGCCTTTTTTCACTCCTTGATGACATATGCAATATTTAACTGGGGCCATTCAGGTCACAGCAATAAATTGTTTTCTCTACAACGCCGATGCATAAAAGTAGTACTCGGAGTCGGTTGGAGGGAGATTGCCGTGTACACTGCTGAAATCTTAATGTTCTGACACTTCCATCCGCCTACATATTGGAATGTTTAATGTACGCTAAGGTCAATGCCAGTACGTTTATGACATCGAATGCAATTTACTCGTACAACACGCGTGAGAATCAGCAGTATCGCCGACCTTTTCTGAGACTGCAGAAGTCGCGCAACGCATCAAATTACTGGACTCTAAAATTTTTTAATGTTCTGCCGCCAGCAATTAAGTGTTACTCCAATAACAGATTTAAGACAGTAATGAAACAATTCTTGGTTGAAAAATGTATATTCAATTACGATGAATACTTTAGCAGTAATTTCATAGAAATATGTAGTGCATAGTGTTTTTATTTTTCTGTTCTGACTTGTGTAAACAATTTTCTTTGTAATAACACCAATAAAGATTATTATTATTATTATTAATATTACCGTAATTTAATAGCTTCAATACTACCGGTAATGTTACCAGTAATATTACCACAGGTCATATCCAGCGGCGCGTTCTGCGATCATGGGGCCCTAGGCAATTTTAAATTTGGGGCCCCCAAATACAATGTTCAAGAAGAAATACCTTTTTATACAAAAATAATAAATACTAATAATACTGATGAAAAATCATAAATAATAGGTAAGGTATTGCCCTTTTTGCAACAACATTTAATATAAGTACCTACCTACATAATTATTTAAAGTAACAACAGGTTATTCTTAAGAATTACAAAATAACTAATAAATAGCTTAACAATTTAAAAATAAAAATTCGTAGCAAGTAAACCATATTATCTTAATAAATAAAGGGTATTCTTAGCAATTAAATGTTTTTAATAATTTAAATATTTTAAAAACTCTGAATATGTACCTATTTATTAAATTTGTGGTGCAGTTTTCATAGTTTTTGAGATGTTACTTTTAATAAAAGTAATTTCCTACTTCTTATTTTAACATTACCTATGATTCCGATTCCATTACATTAAAAAATACAATTATTCCGAATGCCTTCTGGTATATCATTTTAACAAGATGAAACGTAACGTGTCAATACCTGGTCCTCAAAGTTTAGAAGAAAGTAAACAAATAAAAGGTTTAGGAAAAGACTTAAGCAAAAAACTTGAATGACTTTTGAATATACAGACTTGTATTTGTAAGCAGCACATGAAATTCCATTTTTTGAATATAGCGTCCTATATATTTCTCCTGTCTTTTGAATTACAAATTTAACTGTAAAAACCGCATGTCCCTAAGGTCAATGGTGTAAATGTAATACGATGATTAAATGATAAACGGAAGCAATTAAACGAATTTAAAAGAATTTCTACTGTGTCAATAGCTCGTCATTATCGAAAATGACTTAAGTTATAAATACGAAAAGCTTTTTATATAAAGTGTGTTTAATTTCTAAGCGTCAAATTTGTCGTTTAAGCAATTTCCTAAGACTTTTATTGGAATCTTGGAAAGTTTCTTTTTATACACACTTTGTAATAATAAGGACGTTGAAAGATGTACAACATTTTGCAGATCGGAATTTTTATTTTACAAAGGAAAAGTGTCGACTGAAAATCTTCGAATAATTCATACAGATTTTCTCTTCTAACTTAGCCAAAGGTTTCTTATTAGTCTCGTACAGTATTAGATATATAGTTTCTTTTATTGCAAAAAAACATGAGTGTAACTGCTAAAACTGCCTCCACTCTCTTTGGGGCCTCATAGGCAAGACTACTCTAAAGTTTAATTTGATATTATTACTATGGTAATTTATTAATTACTTAATTGATTTATAGTTTATAAAAGATGATTTGAATTTGGTTCCCAATCGGCAGGAGCGCAAATATAAAATTCACCATTCTTGGGACGGTAATAAATCTGTCTAAATCTACTTGCAACGGTAATGAGTACTGCTTTCCAAAATACTGCTTTAGGCCCCCTCCTGTTAGCAGGGGCCCTGGGCAAATGCTCCTTTTGCCCATGGGATAACGCGCCACTGGTCTTATCCATACAAACCTAATGGCGTGACGTGTGATAGATAATAGATAGATAATTATATAAAATCTTGTAACAATTTTATTAATATGAAAGTAAGAAAAATTATAGTTAATTTTAAAAATACATTTTGTATGGTTGACGGCAATAAATTAAAATAACGGTAATATTACTTATATTACCGGTAATATTACCAACACAAAAATCTATCTTCTGTAACTTTACGTAATATTACCAAAATTACCGGTAATATTACCATTTTACATCACTAGTTGTAAGCTAAGATTCAACGAGATTACTGTTTCAACAAAAACGTACGATATCACGACGGTGGTTTGAGATCCGACGGGATCTCACTTCAACAGATATATGGACATTTAAGATTTATTTTATCACGATGTTCTACTGAACCTGGTTCTACTTGTTTGACCGAACCTTACGAAATCACAACGGTGATTATGATCCAACGGGATCACAGGTGTGACAGAATCTTACTAAACCACAACGGTGGTTATGATCCAACGGGGTCACAGGTTCGGCGGAACCTTACGAAATCACAACGGTGATTATGCTACAACGGGACCACAGGGTCGACGGAATCTTACGAAATCACAACGGTAGTTATGATCCAACGGGATCACAGGTTCGATGAAACCTTACGAAATCATAACGATGATTATTCTCCAACGGGATCATAGGTTCGACGGAACCTTACAAAATCACAACAGTGATTTAAGACGTTTCGACGCAATTTTAATTTGGTATTTTTTGTTTTAGGGTCGGGTCGTTGAGGGAATCGGACAGTGATGAGGACAGTAAAATTGCACGATGGCCGAATGTACGACAAGGACATAATTGGGGTACCTGCTCCACTGTATGCTGTATTAGGCCACTCTGTCTGTGTTTAGAAATGACACCCATTTACTTGAAGTGGTTGTCGCGCCTAGTCTCCCCTGTTTTAGTTTTTAAGGTATGAACACACATGCTTATTAGTAGCAGGAAAGCATGCTAGTTTCGAGCACTTGATAATTAGTAGCAGGCGTGCTACTTGCGGTGCGGTAGAAGGGGACGTGCTCAGAGCACGTGTGAACAGAGTTGTAGGATGCTTATTTAGGGAGCATGCTTAAAACTATCATGCTTATTAGTAGCAAATGTGAACACCTGACAAGCGTGCTCTATTTAAGCATGCTCACCAGCATGCTATAAATAAGCATGTGTGTGCGTACCTTTAGGATAGATACGTATTATTGTATACTTACTAGGGTGGACCTTAGTTACTCTTAACGAAAAATTATTTTCAAAATTAAGTCCACGTCACCCCTGTAATTTGTTCTATATACTAAAAAACTAATTCCCTCCAAGTTTGAAGTGGATCGGATAATGGGAAGACGTGCCTCAAAGGCTTTGTTTATGCAAAAAAATGGGACATTATTAAAATTAAAATTCACACACATTTCAATCCGTTACTCATTAGATATTATTCTAATGCTGTATTCTAATTATTATATGAACTAAAAAAACGTTATTTATATTATATTTATCAACAAACAAAAAATTGTTTAAACAAAATTTATTATATTTATGTTTTTGATAAACAATTTAAGGTAATTGATAAAAGGAAAAATAAAAGTAATCATTGTTTTGTTTATAAACTCTTTAATAATTATGTATGTTATTTACAAACGCATATAGACTTAGGTACTAATTAGAACTGAATTATAACAATGTTTACTAAACTCTTAAAAATAAATATATGAACAATACGAGAAATGTATAACAATAGTATTAATTATAATAATAGCAAATAATAGTAATACACAGCAACAAATTATGGAGTTTAAAATTCGGCGTTTAGTGTTTTTTTATCTACTATTCGTTAAATGCGTAAATGCGGACAAACTGATTCACACCCAACGCCTATAGAAAGAAGCCTATAAAAAGAAGCCTATAAAAAGAAGCCTATAGAAGTTTCATTTCACAATAAAATGTGTACTGTCTATATATTTATAATCGATATTAGATAGATCAAAAGTGATCTACAATACATTCTACACCACCAGCGAAAGGGTTTAAATAAAATTAACACAAAAAAATAAATTAATTAAATTACTAAAATGTGCCTTGAAAAATCATTGATTGTTGAGCCTTTTCTTCCAGCATCTCTTTCCGTTCTGCCAAAGAGTTTTTGTTGCGCCTTTTCCACTAGAATGCGATCACCAGCACCCATCACTCCGACTGGCCCTTTTTCTCTCTGCTTCAACAGAAATAATTTGTCTTCTTCGATTGTGATCATTTCCAAAGCATTTGCATGGCCGATATCGAATAAATCGTTCAACGAATCAGTAAATTCGTTTTCTCGTTGTATTTGAGACGCAGTTCGTCGTTTTGCATTCCTATTTAGTGTTCTCCACTTCTTGTAAAGTGGTTCTAATTTGGCAATACTATGTGCAGTTAGCTTCACAGGGATTCGTGCCTTTTGTCAACAAGTCCACTGCTTTTATAACAAGAGCCGCACTAGTGCGAAGATTCAAGTTAACTTTTCGCAACTTAAGACAGTAAGAAAGCACTCTTAAAACCTGACCCATACTCGGCAATTTAGCACCAACAATTTGTTGTTCGAAATAGTCCAATAAAAACAATTTATCTCGACTTCGTGTCTCCATTTTTTGGTCAGTATGTAAAAGATACACTTCAAACCCTTAAGGTGCATACAGACCGCCGCGCCGCGCCCGCGCCGCGCCTACCGCGCGCCGGTCGCAGTGGGCGCGCGCGCCGGGCGTAGCGGGCGCGCGCGCTTGTCACGGTTGGCGCGCGCGCCAGTTTCGGTTGGCGCGCGGGTAGATCACGGCTCTCGAGCATGCGCATTATTCTCTCTCTACGAGGGAGGGAAGTACGACGATTATTGCGGTTTGTAGTTGTATTTTGTCTGGCTTTTCAACATCGTCATCCACCTAGTGGTTTTGGTGATTGTGTGATAAAGTTGTAAGATACTACTTTTAAAAAAATTGGTTTTTACGAAATTTTAAGATAGGCTTGCAGTTGCATTTTTTTAACACACAAGTGAATACGTCTGATACATTTTGAAATACAAATTCCTTAGTATTAATACATAATAATATATAAAAGACATTCCATAAAAAAAGTATAGTTTCTTCATGCACCTACATGTACTGTATAACTAAAAATAATTTTGCCTACATTTCTTTATAGATAATTGATCAACATTAACGCATAGTTTTCGAATCGTTTTTTGAGACCGAGATCCCCTTGAATTTGCACAAAATACGGATATTCTGTTTTAACGGTTCATTCACGTAACCATGTTGACATTTACATTTGCTTTAAACATCCTGAATAGCCAAATAAACATACATCCACAAATAAATGTAGATACATACTATGTCCTTGGTAGCAAGTGCCAGTAATAAAAATTGATTTAACCAACCATTAATTGATTGTAGACGAAGCTTAGCTTTTCCTGTCCCTACACATTTTTATGTTCGCTCGTTCTCCCTGTAGGTAGACAATAAACTATCAATTTTTTACGTGGATCTCCTGTGCAATTATTCTTAATTTTATTTGCAATATCCTACCAAGCATTTTTTTAATGTCACTTTTAGAATAATTTTTGTGGGTAGGATCCCATAATATTAAATTCTGTGTACATAACTATAAAATTTAAGCTGGCCACTGTCCACTCATCTGTCCACCCTGCAGACGACATGGCTCTCCGTTGACGTCCCAAGTTGTACTGCGTACTGCGACTTGCGAGACCATTTGCGCTCGAACAACAAAATATGATATGGGACTGGCGCCTGGTCTCGGCGAATGCTGCCCGAGCGCGCTATCGTCGCGTCGCAGGCGCGCACGCTTCGCGTTGCAGGCGCGCCGTGTCGCTCAACCGGCCCGCAGGGGGCTCGGCAGAGGCGCGCGCGCCTATACTTTTCGACGCGCCAGGCGCGCGCGCCGCGCGGCGCGTGAGCGTCGCGGGCGCGGCGCGGCAGGTTTGTATGCACCTTTATATTGAGAACAACTCAAACTCTATGCTGAAGTGAGTGTGCGTCTACTTGATAAAGGACAAGAAATATGAAATACATGTAAAAGAGGCAGAACAATGTTTCGGACAGGCCAAAACTAGAAATTCATACAAATTAATGTAAGAGCGTCGCGCGTAGACAGTGCGAACACGCGGCGTTGTAAAAGTCTACTAAAGGATCGAATAAGTTACTTAATTAAAATAATTATATAAGCAAATATGTATTAACTAAATACGTATTTCAGCAACTATGTTGCCATCTTCAGTAGAACCTAAAAAGAGAAAAAAAGAGAGATTAGCACTTCATAGTATCTTTACTGGATATTGTCCAAGCAAATCACTAGTGGAAGTGACGTCCATGTTAAAAATTACGCTATATATACCCATTTGTTGTTCACACCTCAGTGAATTTTGGTCATTGAAGCGTAAAAACAAGTTTTAATTAAAGCAGGTCAAACAATGGCGAACTAGGTATAGGACCCCTGTCTGAATTTATTAATTTATCTCTATTCAAGTGAATAAAGAATCTATAGGGTATTTTCCGAAAGTTACAATTTTGCTGCTCCCACCCTCAAATCTTATTCTAATTAATAAAAAGACGGGCTGGACAATATTTTACTTGAATCGGGCAAGTACTTGGCGACCCTCAAACGCTTTGAAGTTGAAACAATCCTTAAATACAATGAAAAATAGTTTTTTTACTTTATGTTTTTATTACCTCAGCTATTTCTATAAGGGAAAATATACTTTTGTTTAGACGATTAATTTCTATAAATACTAATGTAAACGAACGAACATTGAATATTATTTTTTCCTAAGAGAGGATTTCGTAGCAGTTGGGTATTTTTTCGGTCTTCGGCAACGATCCGTAGAATAAATTGTTTCTCATTTTCATCTTTTGTGAGACTGTTATTATTTTCCTGGATTAGTTTCACACCTCTTTCTGCAGCATCATTCACAACAACTATTTTATCAACATTTTCTATTGCACTTTTGTCACCAGGGTCATCCTTCCATGTTGAAGGGTCTTTGTCGACAAAATCGGTGGTAATAGAAAATTTTGTGAAGAAAGTTTTTGTAACTGTCTCGTTTTCTTTGCCAGATGTTCTATACAATTTTTTCTGTACATGTTTCCATTCATTATAGACTTTGACTAACTTATCAATGCAGTGGTCAGATCTTCTAGTAGGAACTCGTGCTTTTTACCAATAAATAGAAACTTCCTCAATCGCCAATGTTGCACTTGTTTTCGTTGTCATATTTACAACTCGTAGATAGTAGAAAAAAGATGCGTAAAATTTGTCTGTTCGAAGGTAGTTTAGCTCCAACGATTTGATTAGAAACGTAGCCAACAAGAGTGACATAAAAATATTTTCTCATCTTGTGTCACGAGCTACCTGAAGAACTTGATGACATTTTATATAACTCACTTTACACCAGTACCACAAACAGTTCTGAAACAATAATTGAAAAATTAATCATCAACGCCAACGTTATTGGTTTTGTCTAGAGGGAGCGTACCAGGCTTAGTTTGGGTCCAAAGATAATAAGGTCGAAAGTCTTATATACCGTGGAACCAATTACGTACATTAACTTAGCGGGATAGCTGTGTGAGTGGTGTAGGTGAATTACGGCCGTACGTAGCCTCAGTGCGCACGCGTACCTGCGGTGTACGAGACGATAGACGATTTTCGGCCTTATTGACGAAGGTATATTAGGCCAAAGAAAACCTATGCAGTGGGATAGGCCGCACTCCATCTAGTTATATATGGTCTAAGTAACACAATAAGTACCCAATCTGTATATCTGAGCTGGGCGAAAATTCCAAACTTCATGGTCGATGAGGGTCGCCTCGCAGTTGTCCAATTAAGCTGAAATTTTGCATATATCGTTTTTTGTTTATTGAAACAAGATACAGGGGTTGGAGCTAAACTTTTAGTTAGTTGCAAAATAAGGGCCACCCTAATGTATAGCCTTCCTGAATGATGTATACTATAGACTATAGCCTGCTTTTAATTTCAGAGATTGCGAAAATGTTGCATTCAACACCTTCTGATATACAAAAATTAATAAACATTGCGTTTCTTATCTTGTGGCAAAATTGTATAAGATGATTTTTTATTCCTGCCAAGGTCGGCCAAAATAGCACTTCGAAATGTATTCCTGAAATTCTGGGAACACCTGCTCCCATAATTGTTTTATAACATCGTCGTGGCAGCTCGAGTATAGACACTGTGGAACTTCAGTACTCCCTATTCCCACTTGATATTATTATACTCCAGTTTAAGGAAAATATACAAAAATCTTTGTATGGAACTGTGCGCTTTACAGTGCCAGCGGATGGTGTTTTACTGTTATCAAAATGTAGGAATCTTCAAGTGATGCAGCCGCCTGCAAGGGATAGAGGAAGCCCTGTCACCCCAGTGGGCAGTGCTGATGGTGTGCAGACTCTGCCATGCTGGTAGTTTTTCAATCTGCAGAAGGCATCTCAAAACGTGTTTTAGAACTTTAGACATACAGACGTCTCATAAGCCTTTGTACACCATACAAAGATGCGAAATGCAAAAAACCTCAATTGCAGCAACATACTTACGAAATACATTTTTACAAATTTTAACAAACATTTTATAAAATTTGTAATTGCTCCCATGCATAATCTCTCAATATTCGTACAGTAATTAAAATATATCGTTACGAAAATATGTGTTGATAGAATGGACAGATATTCCTCCACTAAACACATAGTAGTTGCTAAATTGTTCAACAAGAAATGCTTCACTACTTTTAAGAATGAATATCTCACAGGAAAGATAGTGCTGACAACGGAAACATATTCCATGATTGACAAAAAAAATATCTTATTTTTGGTAAAATTACGAAACTGATAAAAATCCTCTTGACAGTTCCCATGACCATTGAACAAAATGAAAACTTCTAAGAAGTACTATGAATTTAGAAAGACTAAATTCGCTGGCAGTGCTTTCAATGGAGTAAAATTTCCTCAGTTGTCATCCAGAGATCAACGAGAAAATTATTGATCTTTTCGCGCAAATTAGAACAAGAACCATAGATTGTAAATTTCCACGGGGCGAAGTAATGATATATTGATTTTCGGGTGGAAACCGCGTTGGTGACTTTGACGCAGTCGGCGTTTCGAACATTGTTGCAAGAGGCATCTTCAGGACTCAGTATCAAACCATGGCCTAAAAAGATGCTATCGTGTGTTGGGAGGGGCTTTATATATGTTTGGAGTCATGTTACTTCCTTCTTACTTATTTACTTGCTTACTTTAAGCCTGATGATCGCACTGCTGGGCAAAGGCCTCCCCTGCAGTTCTCCAACCGTTTCGGTCTGTCGCAGCTGTGTTCCAATCTACCCCGCCGAATCTCTCCAATTCATGCCTCCACCTTTGTGATTTGTCTCTGTCTCCCCACACGTCTGCGACCCTCAAACGGTAACGACTTCACCACACTGTTGGTCCATCTTCCACTGTTTATTCGTATTACACGAGCCGTCTACTTCTACTTTTTAAATTTTACAGTCCTTGCAACGCTGAGCACTTTTGTTTTTGTTCTGATTGCGTTATTTGTTATTCTGTCACTTATTTTTATATTTAACATCGTTCTTTTCATTTTTCGTTGTGTAGTTTGTAGGCGATTCAGTTGTTTACGAGTAAGTGACCATGTTTGTCAGGATGAGATATAGGATGTCGCTTTTGAGTAGGTGTTTTAGTGCCCAAAATGATTTCCAGGCATTGTTAATTCGACGTTCTATTTCCTTGCTCTATGGGTTTGTAAATGATACTAGTTTAGCCAGATAGATGTAGCCATCGACGACTTCTACGTCCGTGTTGTTGAGAGTAATCTGAAAATGCAGAGTTTGGTTCGTCATAATCTTAGTTTTGCTGAGATTCTTTGTTAGTCCAACTGTTTTGCTTTCTCTTGCTAGATCTTTGAGCATGGCTGTAGTTCGCTCGTACTGTTTTGCTAGCAGTATATGTCGTCTGCAAATCACAGGCTTGAGAGATGTTTGCCGTTTACCAATATTCCTTTTTCCCATTTTGGTTTATTAAAGATTTCTTCTAGAACAGCATTAAATAGCTTTGGCGATAAAGGATCGCTTTGTTTTACTCCTCTTCCCAAGTTAATAGTAGGTCCCTGTGTTGTCATTATTATCCGGGTTTTACTACTCGTGTATATGTTATGGACCAAGTGAGTAATATGGCAATATGAAAAATGCCCGGGCAATATGAAATATGCCCAAAACAATCGGGCAAGATGATTAAAATAATTGAAATTATTACATTGCCCGGGCATTATTCATAATACCATATATCTATTGGGCAGGATGATTTAAACATGTTTTTTTTATTAATTTTTCTAGTTCAGTATTTTTACAATACTAAGATATTATTGGTAGAAAAAAATTAAAGTTGTACTCCAGTAATATATTCAACATATGTTACAAATTAACAAAACACATATTTTGTCTAAATAAACCTTCAGAAATATACAAAAATTCAAACTCTATACTCAACAATATGCGTATAAGTTTAATAAAACTAAACTCTTAAATAAAAAAAAAAATTCTGAAATAAAATAAAAATCAACTTTATTCTTTCAAGTAACGTAATAAAACATTCAAAATTAACAAAACTCAGACACAAACTAAATAAGCAATCAAAAATATCGGTTTTGACCATGATGTAAGAATTAACATGGTAAGCCAAGAACTCGAAAACCACGCCTACTTTTCCAGAAGTTGGTCTCGAAAACCTGACTCATGCACCCCGGGGAATTGGGAACTGAAACATTTTGCTCCTGCGTTGCATGACTGCGCGCGCATGCGAGATTCTGACAACGCACCGCGCGCCGCCATTTTCATTGTTACGTCTGTTTCAAACGTCCACATAAATAAAACCATATTGTTGTCTTGTCTTTGAATTATTCCATATACTTCACATCGAATACAGTTCATCAATGTACGATTGAGCGGAAAGAACTCGTGGCAGTTTATTAAGTTGTCGCTGCTGCTTGATCAAAGCTAAATATACCTACAGAGTTACAGTATTCAGTATTCCACCCAGACTTAATAATTTTTATTTGTTCTTTGCATGTTTTATTCTTTGTTATACTTATCTTACGAGGAATCAATTGGTACATTACAAGTATACGTCTATCAAAGGAATGCCTCATTTCTTTTGTATAAATTTAGATCAGTGTTTACGAAACGGTGGGTCGAGAAGGTGCTATGAGATTGTTGTGAGCGGGAGGACAGCGGGAGCTGTTGGGAACCGCTGACTTAAATACTTGGCAGATATATTAGCTGGTGGTTTCCATGATTGCAAATAGTGACCGAATACAGTGACAAATACTGAAAACTGAATCTATGTATTATGAAATAAAACTATAAATATAAAATCTTATTATCGCCAAACCTTATGGCGACGATTCCGGAGAAACTACTATCGGGACAAAAGTCTAGGTATCGGGACAAAAGTTCATATTTAGAAGTTTCATGGCCAATCTTAGAGCTGCAAAGTTTTTTGATCAAAGGGGTACAAAGGAACTGGATTTTTACTCTAAGCGTTTTTCAACGATTTTGCAAATGAGCCGCGATTTCTGTATATTTGTCTCTGTAATAGTAAAATAAGAAATGAAAGTAGAGGAAATTTTGTATAATTTATGTCTATGACATTTTTTGGTACATTTAATAGTTTAGCTGCATAAGCAAGTTCTGTTTGATTGAGATCGGTCGTGTCTGCAATAATATAAAACCAGTACTAGTAGCCAGGATTTGACAGATATTTTCAGTCCAATGACAGTTCTATCTAATGACACGCTAATGTTTTGATAACACGTACTGTCAATAGCATCAAAAAATCCGCCAAATCCTGGCTAACTAGTTTCATTTTGACGCAGACACGACCGATCTCAATCAAATAGAATCTCATGCAGCTACACTATTGATTTTATATATAGTATGATAAGGTCATCAGATTTTTTTGTGAAAATCAAGAGGTTTAGATAAGGAAAACCTTGAGGAATCCAAATGATTTAAGTCTGTCGTCCCGGGAGGCCACAACATAGGAGACCAAGACGATCCATCCATCCGGGTGACCAAGCTTTATCCGGATGAAAACGATCCGTTGAAAATTATCCTTTAGTTACGAAGTTTTGTGCGTTTAAGCCAAAGGAAAAACTCATACAATTTGTTCTGGAACCACAACGAAGCGCAAGAAGAGCATTTGTAGGAATACATATTGAAGGATAAAAAATGCACGGAGAGATGTAGAATGCCCTGCGATGTAGAATAAACCAGAAGCAAACACCAAGCTTACTTAATTTTATATGTAGTTCCTTTAGTGTTCGTTGTAATGGTAAGCCGACCATTACTTTCTTAATTTGTGTGTTGATGCGATTTTAATGTTTTGTGTAATCTTAAATCTGGTACTTAATGTGTGGTACCACTTCTATTGAGGACGTGCCTAATTCACAAAAGAATTATAATGGTTATATTAAGGATGCCGTGCAATGAGCGCAGGATGCCATGCAAGATGCGACCTTATTCACTTTTACAAATGGTCGCTACGCCAGCACTGTCAGAACAGTTACATCGCATTTCTTCAGCATTGAAATATTCTAAACTAGCACTGATACGAGGTAAAATACTTCATGCATTCTTTATGTGTGTACTTTGGACTGTTGGGTGGTAACAAAAGAGGCTTGGTAAATAAATTTATTAAACGGTATTTTATTTAGATACGATTCATAATATTAAATTATAATAAAGTGCTCTTTGGCTTCATGCTTTTACCACATATTGTACCCTAGTGACGCCAGGGCTGTAAAACAAGCTGCTTATCCAAAGAAGACGTGCAGCCTTCGATGGCCCGGGTAGAATCGGAAGATTTTTTATCGGGCTTGCCCTTATATTTCGATACGAACCAGTCTTTCGCTTTTTGCAGATTGCCTTTCTTGGGTTTCACTTCCGTGATCTCGATTTGGTCGTTATATCGCGCCGTACTTTGTGCTTCCAGGGCCTGACGAATAGTCGCACCATAGAGAGGAAGCGAGCACAACAAATTCTTTAGACCCTCGATATCCGCCGAGGACACCGCCGAAGTCGTTACGTTTTGCGCCTTTTCATCCTTCAGTTTCCGTTCGAGCAAGTTCACCCTCTCCACGTATTCCGCTATCAGTTGCTCGAAGTGTCGTATCTTCTCATGATCGGCATCATCGCCCATCTTTTTCTGCCTAAAAATTAATAAATCTCAATACCTAAATTTGACCCATCGAAAAAATTTTGTCATTAAAAACTATATAGTTCCAGATATTGTTACTTATCAAGGAGTAATCAGAGCAGGAAGCAAAACTTTCAGTGAATTCTATACATATATTCTCTGAATGAACCCACCAAGCATAAATGTTGAGCAATTTTGGTATACCTCACTACAGGAGCCAATAATGGCGGATCAAAGAAAATGGAGCAACATACCACAAAAAGAAGGAAAAACTATTTAGTTCAGGATTACTTATGAGGAAATAACTCTATTTGTTCGTAAATGCTAAAGTCTACTCTAATCCGCAACTTCGTAGCAAATAAAAAAAAAAAAAACATTACCCACGGTGATCCACTGTCGCCGAATCTCTTGCGGATGATTTTATCATCATCGCGCACTCGCCATGCGCACTCAAACCATGGTTTGTAAGCTGTCAGACGAAATACAAAATGGGTCTAATTAACGTGGATAAGATCAAACTAACCAAGCGACATTCGAGTAAAATTGTACATCATAATAACGCTTTAGAATATGTCGAAAAGCTGGTTAATAGACGGTGAGAGGTAGAAGGGGAAAGGTATTTGTCGGGCAATTCCGTCATCGAAGAAAGCAACCGTAGACTAATAGCCCGAAACACGTGTAAAAACACTTTTAAAAAATCTGATGTGGCCAGGCACATGACTTTATCATACAATATATAAAATTAATAGTTTAGCAGCATGAGAATCTATTCTATTGAGATAAATCGTAGGTATTGTCAAAGCATCAGCATTTGACACTACCTACACTACGTCATTAGAATAATAGTTATTTATGTCACAAATGCCGAAAGTACGGAATAGCGCGACGAGCGGTGATGCGGCGCGTCACCGAAGGCGGAGTGTCGCCGTTGCATGTGAGCGAGTCGCGCTATCTAGTTTTTGGCAGGAGCGACATCAACGTTTATTGTGTTGGTAATGGTAGCTAATGGCGGTGGTAGAATACGAAATTATAGTATTTCTTACATTCGTGATAATGACACATATTAGTTTGCATGTACATAAACATGAGTCACTAGCAATTTTCTATTTGAAATACTATAATGGCGTCTGCTACCACTGCCATTATCACTAATGAAAACGCACCTTAAAAAGGTAATTCAAATTCTGACAGATTTATAATTGTTCATGACACATCCCTACCAACATACTAAAATAAAACTACACTCATCGCTATACTATTTATAATTTTCTCAATTTATTGTTTTTAGAATTAGATATAAAGACGGGTGGATATATTCTTATCAACAAACAATCAAATTGGTGACCTTATTTTATTTGAAATTTGTATATTATAATTTGCCGCACTAGAGCGGCAACGTTCCATAGTGGTTCTCCAACCTCTGATGACATCAGCTGTTTTCAAATGTGACAACACAAAAAATATTTGTCAAAATCCTGGCTACTATGTAGTTTCCTATTAATGCAGATGCGACCGATCTCGATCAAATAGAATTTGCTCTTGCAGCAAAACTATGAATTTTACGAAAAAATGTATTAAACATAAATTATTAAAAATTTCCTCTAGTTTAATTTATTATTTAACTATTTTGACGAAATTACAGAAATGGCGGCTCATTTGCAAAATCCTTGAAAAAGGCTTAGAATAAACTACCAGTTCCTTTGGACCCTTGTGAACCAAAAGCTTTTCAGCTCTAAGTCAGGTCATGAAACTTCTAAATATGAACTTTCGTTCCGATACCTTCAGTAGTTTCTCCGGAATCGTCTCCACAAAAATCGTTTACACACACACACACACACACACAGACACACACACAGACATTTTTTTGGACCTTGGTCAAAAATGTTCAGGGGACCCAAAAACGCCTATTTCCGCTAAAATCTCAATTTTTTTTTTCGGCACGATTACAATACTTTACATACTGCGTATGATAAAGTAAAAAAGTCGCTCAATAGAAAGACCAAAAGACCTATTTGCAAAATGATATCAAAAATTATCCAGAACCATTCTTATGAGACAGTATGAGTATTGCAAAAGATGTCAGTACCCACAGAACCATCATAATTGTTGTGTACCAAGTCGAGAAATTGAATATTTCCCAGGGTGACAGATGAGATGAACAGCCGAGCCGTGAGAGGCTGAGGACTTTTCGAAGCGCGGAAATCATTATCTGGCGTGGTGGATACAACATTTTTTTCCTACACTACAATATAGTAATAAATTTTTCCATTGCCAAAGACAAATTACTGACAGTTTTTTGACAAGTAAATAACGTTGACGTTTCAATCGAATACGCTTTAAACAAAGCAATTGCTGCATTTTTATTGAACACACGTTACGTGCGCCCTCTGGTGGTTATTTTGTGTAGCCTACTTATTTTGCGCCTGGCGTGCAATTAGCACCTTTCGTGCCTTCATAGCGTCTGAACAAAATTACATTTTTAGAAAATAGTACATTGTGTGCTAGGCTGAAAGTTGTTTACGTTCGATCACTCTGAAATGAATGACAGTGATGTTCTTGTCAATGGCAATGTAGAATATTGTATAGTTAAAGTTAAATATAATGCAAAAATTTATAGACAAAATTCCTCATTGATATGCCATATCGGAAGATGCAGTCGCCTAAGGATGTTGAACATATTAGCTCAATGAGATGTCCACCAAAATTGCTCCAATTTACTAATACGGCTCCACGTTATTAAAAAATATGCCGCTACACGATGCTACAAAGACGTTCCAAAGTCGACCATGTCATGTATCATGTAGCTTTTATCTATTTAAACATATCAGGTAGACACAATTCAACATACTATGCAACTAAATCAAGTAAAGGATATTGGGTAATAGGGTCCTCCAATGAAAATTTGTTCTTAAATTTCTTCCGACCTTTTATTCTTGTTCAATATTTCGCAAACTATTTGTTGCTTCTTCAAGAACTAAAAACAATAAGCACAAACACAATGAAGGCTCGGTACAGAGAACATAACCTACAAGGTTACCTTTGAATAGTGGTCAAACAATTGTAATCATCCAAGTAGACGGAATTTCGGCGGTAGAGCGGTCAAACATCGTGTAATACATTAATGATGACGGACAAACGCAACAGGGAAGCACAATTGATCACGTTTAAAAACTGGAGACGTACAATGCTACAAAATGGAATCCGTCCAGAGGTAACCTAGTTGATACAATAATAACAATGCGTTAGGTGACTTTACATGTAGATAATTTAAACAGAACAATACCTGTGACGAACAAACGGTAGTAGTTCAATAACACACAACAGGCACAAGTTATAAATTGAGAGAGGTTTCAATACAATTGTAACTATCAACGACCACAACAACAACCATTACAGTGACGACAGAGTATTCTAAAAATAGAACCGTGCGCAGTGAATGCAGCCACCAAAACATAACTCGACACGAGTGCCAACCATCGCTCAAAAAGGCGCGTGACACGCTAACAATTCAAACCTGAAAACAACAACAAGGCGCCACGAATCGTCAAAACGTAAGCTCACTTAGGTCTCCTAAGTTCATAGACGACTCATCAAGCACTCGCTGATGGTTATAGTCCAAATTGAGTAGAAAAGTATATCCAGAGCTCAGGTCTTCTGTGTCAGATCTCAGATTTAAAGAGTTTTTTGTTTTTAGTATTCCTATCATTTCAAAAAACAACCGTTCACGTAGGTTTCGTTTTCTATAAAGGATAACGCTGCTGTCGAAATCAAAATCATGGTCACTGTTGATAGCGTGTTGGGCGAGAGCACTAGTTAACTTTTTCTTTTTAATGTCGTTAATGTGTTGTCCCAATCTTGTTTTTAGCCAGTTTGCGGTCTGACCGACGTAGCTAGAGTTGCAACCTCTACAAGGAATTCGGTAAACAACCCCCGACAGGTGACTGGTGGGAGTCTTTTGTTTGACATTAGTGAAAAAATCCCTTACCTTACTCAGATTGTAGTAGGCTATCCTTAGGTTATCAATCTTGAACAGCCCACTCAAAGGTTGTGAAAGTCCAGGCAAGAATGGAAGTCTTCTGTAGACCGGGGTTTCCACCCGAACAGGAGCGGTCATATCAACACCGCGCCTCCTTTCTGAAGTGTTGTAGATCAACTTACGTAAAAGTTCTTTGGGATATCCATTATTCCGGAACATATCATACACTCTCTTTTTGTTTTGGTTGTGGAACTCTTCATGTGACAACCGTAAAATCCTGTTTTTCATCGCGACCACCATCCCAATTTTCTGGTTGATGGGATGGTTTGAGAGAAAATTTAGGTATCTTCCAGAGTTGGTCTTTTTTTGGTACCAGTCGATCTTAATCATGCCATCGGTTGTTCTAATCAGCAACAAATCCAGGAAAGGCACCGAGTTATCAACCTCTCTCTCTACTGTAAACTGGATGTGCTGGTTACACGAATTAAACAACAGCAAGATCTCGTCAACATGTTGTGATGGCACCGACAATATCAAATCATCCACGTACTTTCTGAACACACCCAATTCACACGGCAAGGTCGACATGATCCTCAACAATAAGTAGTCCATCACAATGGTGGCAACGATCGGGCTCACCGGAGAACCCATGGGAACACCAAAAATCTGTTTGTAAAACCGATCTTGCCATGCGAAATACCCGTTGTCAAAAATAAACCTGAGCGTGTTGAGGAAAGTCGCCTTATCAATCTTCGTGACCTCGCCCACGCGTCCCCACTCCTCCTCAACAATCCGCAGCACCAAATCTAAGGGAATGCTAGTGAAAAGGGACGTCACGTCAAATGACACCAATACGTGGTCTCGAGGCAGCTGAAAATTCTGGTAAGTCTGGACAAATGCAAAAGAGTCAGTGACATTGAAAGAGGTGTAATCAGCAAAGGCTCTAGCCAAAATGTCGCTCATAAAAACCGATATTTGATATAAGGGCGAGCCAACGCAAGACACAATCGGTCTGAGAGGGCTACCATCCTTGTGGATTTTTGGAAGGCAGTACAACTTGGGTGATGTTGAGTTGTAGATGGTTAAACGTTTCTTGGTAGACACATCGATATAGAACAAGTCATGTAACGTCTTGACAATTTTGTTATTAGCTCTTTGTATCCTTTCTGTGGGGTCTATTGCGCAAATCTGATACGTGTCAGCATCCCCAAGCAAGTCGGCTGTCTTCAGCACATACTCCTCTCTATTCAAGGCCACCGTCACCGCACCCTTGTCAGCCTTCGTGATTATGATGTTCGGGTGGTTCTCAAGAAAAATGGAGCATTTCTTTGTGATTTTATCCCATATACTCGGTTGGTTGCGATTGCTCAGGGTGAAACGGGTAATCTCATAAATTGCCCTGGATCTAACAATATCTCTGGCTTCACTAGGCAACAGCGCAAGCAACCCCTCCGTATCTGTGAGCAATTCTCCCATATTGTTCTTATTCAACCTAACTTTTAGTCCAAATTTTCCACCGAGAGACAGAAAATTCTTAATGTCTTCCGGGAAATCAACCTCGGTCAAATTAACAAACCACTTCCTGTTGTCGACAAAGAGTCCATGGCCTCCTCGGTCAAAAGACTCCATCCTGCCGAACTTGGTTAAGTTCTTCCTCTTAACTGCCTCAAACCGCTTGTTAAATCTAACATGAACTCTCCTCAAAAACTCTTCAAAACACTCCATGGGAATCTTCGACCGCAAGGCGTTCTCCCTTTCAGATAATAACGATTCTAACCTACGTAACCTGTCATGCGTGATATCCAGCTCAAAAGATAATAATCTTTCAATCAACCTTACGTTAAAACGGTTGAGTGCTTGGTTTATCCTTCTGTTATCCGCTTCTAAAAGCCGTAGTAATTGCCTACAACCACCACCGACGTGTGGCGGAACCATTTTCTGAGATTTACATCTAAGCAAAAAGATTCTTCGGTTCTTCATATTTGCCAACTTATCAGATGTTGAAAGGACAACCTTCATCAGTCTCGTCACCTCAGCTCCAAAATGCTGTCCTATATCGTTTAAAAAACCCATTGTATAATAACACTCTTAAGTGAATTCTTGCCCTTCGTAATAACTAAATCAAGTAAAGGATATTGGGTAATAGGGTCCTCCAATGAAAATTTGTTCTTAAATTTCTTCCGACCTTTTATTCTTGTTCAATATTTCGCAAACTATTTGTTGCTTCTTCAAGAACTAAAAACAATAAGCACAAACACAATGAAGGCTCGGTACAGAGAACATAACCTACAAGGTTACCTTTGAATAGTGGTCAAACAATTGTAATCATCCAAGTAGACGGAATTTCGGCGGTAGAGCGGTCAAACATCGTGTAATACATTAATGATGACGGACAAACGCAACAGGGAAGCACAATTGATCACGTTTAAAAACTGGAGACGTACAATGCTACAAAATGGAATCCGTCCAGAGGTAACCTAGTTGATACAATAATAACAATGCGTTAGGTGACTTTACATGTAGATAATTTAAACAGAACAATACCTGTGACGAACAAACGGTAGTAGTTCAATAACACACAACAGGCACAAGTTATAAATTGAGAGAGGTTTCAATACAATTGTAACTATCAACGACCACAACAACAACCATTACAGTGACGACAGAGTATTCTAAAAATAGAACCGTGCGCAGTGAATGCAGCCACCAAAACATAACTCGACACGAGTGCCAACCATCGCTCAAAAAGGCGCGTGACACGCTAACAATTCAAACCTGAAAACAACAACAAGGCGCCACGAATCGTCAAAACGTAAGCTCACTTAGGTCTCCTAAGTTCATAGACGACTCATCAAGCACTCGCTGATGGTTATAGTCCAAATTGAGTAGAAAAGTATATCCAGAGCTCAGGTCTTCTGTGTCAGATCTCAGATTTAAAGAGTTTTTTGTTTTTAGTATTCCTATCATTTCAAAAAACAACCGTTCACGTAGGTTTCGTTTTCTATAAAGGATAACGCTGCTGTCGAAATCAAAATCATGGTCACTGTTGATAGCGTGTTGGGCGAGAGCACTAGTTAACTTTTTCTTTTTAATGTCGTTAATGTGTTGTCCCAATCTTGTTTTTAGCCAGTTTGCGGTCTGACCGACGTAGCTAGAGTTGCAACCTCTACAAGGAATTCGGTAAACAACCCCCGACAGGTGACTGGTGGGAGTCTTTTGTTTGACATTAGTGAAAAAATCCCTTACCTTACTCAGATTGTAGTAGGCTATCCTTAGGTTATCAATCTTGAACAGCCCACTCAAAGGTTGTGAAAGTCCAGGCAAGAATGGAAGTCTTCTGTAGACCGGGGTTTCCACCCGAACAGGAGCGGTCATATCAACACCGCGCCTCCTTTCTGAAGTGTTGTAGATCAACTTACGTAAAAGTTCTTTGGGATATCCATTATTCCGGAACATATCATACACTCTCTTTTTGTTTTGGTTGTGGAACTCTTCATGTGACAACCGTAAAATCCTGTTTTTCATCGCGACCACCATCCCAATTTTCTGGTTGATGGGATGGTTTGAGAGAAAATTTAGGTATCTTCCAGAGTTGGTCTTTTTTTGGTACCAGTCGATCTTAATCATGCCATCGGTTGTTCTAATCAGCAACAAATCCAGGAAAGGCACCGAGTTATCAACCTCTCTCTCTACTGTAAACTGGATGTGCTGGTTACACGAATTAAACAACAGCAAGATCTCGTCAACATGTTGTGATGGCACCGACAATATCAAATCATCCACGTACTTTCTGAACACACCCAATTCACACGGCAAGGTCGACATGATCCTCAACAATAAGTAGTCCATCACAATGGTGGCAACGATCGGGCTCACCGGAGAACCCATGGGAACACCAAAAATCTGTTTGTAAAACCGATCTTGCCATGCGAAATACCCGTTGTCAAAAATAAACCTGAGCGTGTTGAGGAAAGTCGCCTTATCAATCTTCGTGACCTCGCCCACGCGTCCCCACTCCTCCTCAACAATCCGCAGCACCAAATCTAAGGGAATGCTAGTGAAAAGGGACGTCACGTCAAATGACACCAATACGTGGTCTCGAGGCAGCTGAAAATTCTGGTAAGTCTGGACAAATGCAAAAGAGTCAGTGACATTGAAAGAGGTGTAATCAGCAAAGGCTCTAGCCAAAATGTCGCTCATAAAAACCGATATTTGATATAAGGGCGAGCCAACGCAAGACACAATCGGTCTGAGAGGGCTACCATCCTTGTGGATTTTTGGAAGGCAGTACAACTTGGGTGATGTTGAGTTGTAGATGGTTAAACGTTTCTTGGTAGACACATCGATATAGAACAAGTCATGTAACGTCTTGACAATTTTGTTATTAGCTCTTTGTATCCTTTCTGTGGGGTCTATTGCGCAAATCTGATACGTGTCAGCATCCCCAAGCAAGTCGGCTGTCTTCAGCACATACTCCTCTCTATTCAAGGCCACCGTCACCGCACCCTTGTCAGCCTTCGTGATTATGATGTTCGGGTGGTTCTCAAGAAAAATGGAGCATTTCTTTGTGATTTTATCCCATATACTCGGTTGGTTGCGATTGCTCAGGGTGAAACGGGTAATCTCATAAATTGCCCTGGATCTAACAATATCTCTGGCTTCACTAGGCAACAGCGCAAGCAACCCCTCCGTATCTGTGAGCAATTCTCCCATATTGTTCTTATTCAACCTAACTTTTAGTCCAAATTTTCCACCGAGAGACAGAAAATTCTTAATGTCTTCCGGGAAATCAACCTCGGTCAAATTAACAAACCACTTCCTGTTGTCGACAAAGAGTCCATGGCCTCCTCGGTTTTGGTGGCTGCATTCACTGCGCACGGTTCTATTTTTAGAATACTCTGTCGTCACTGTAATGGTTGTTGTTGTGGTCGTTGATAGTTACAATTGTATTGAAACCTCTCTCAATTTATAACTTGTGCCTGTTGTGTGTTATTGAACTACTACCGTTTGTTCGTCACAGGTATTGTTCTGTTTAAATTATCTACATGTAAAGTCACCTAACGCATTGTTATTATTGTATCAACTAGGTTACCTCTGGACGGATTCCATTTTGTAGCATTGTACGTCTCCAGTTTTTAAACGTGATCAATTGTGCTTCCCTGTTGCGTTTGTCCGTCATCATTAATGTATTACACGATGTTTGACCGCTCTACCGCCGAAATTCCGTCTACTTGGATGATTACAATTGTTTGACCACTATTCAAAGGTAACCTTGTAGGTTATGTTCTCTGTACCGAGCCTTCATTGTGTTTGTGCTTATTGTTTTTAGTTCTTGAAGAAGCAACAAATAGTTTGCGAAATATTGAACAAGAATAAAAGGTCGGAAGAAATTTAAGAACAAATTTTCATTGGAGGACCCTATTACCCAATATCCTTTACTTGATTTAGTTATTACGAAGGGCAAGAATTCACTTAAGAGTGTTATTATACAATGGGTTTTTTAAACGATATAGGACAGCATTTTGGAGCTGAGGTGACGAGACTGATGAAGGTTGTCCTTTCAACATCTGATAAGTTGGCAAATATGAAGAACCGAAGAATCTTTTTGCTTAGATGTAAATCTCAGAAAATGGTTCCGCCACACGTCGGTGGTGGTTGTAGGCAATTACTACGGCTTTTAGAAGCGGATAACAGAAGGATAAACCAAGCACTCAACCGTTTTAACGTAAGGTTGATTGAAAGATTATTATCTTTTGAGCTGGATATCACGCATGACAGGTTACGTAGGTTAGAATCGTTATTATCTGAAAGGGAGAACGCCTTGCGGTCGAAGATTCCCATGGAGTGTTTTGAAGAGTTTTTGAGGAGAGTTCATGTTAGATTTAACAAGCGGTTTGAGGCAGTTAAGAGGAAGAACTTAACCAAGTTCGGCAGGATGGAGTCTTTTGACCGAGGAGGCCATGGACTCTTTGTCGACAACAGGAAGTGGTTTGTTAATTTGACCGAGGTTGATTTCCCGGAAGACATTAAGAATTTTCTGTCTCTCGGTGGAAAATTTGGACTAAAAGTTAGGTTGAATAAGAACAATATGGGAGAATTGCTCACAGATACGGAGGGGTTGCTTGCGCTGTTGCCTAGTGAAACCAGAGATATTGTTAGATCCAGGGCAATTTATGAGATTACCCGTTTCACCCTGAGCAATCGCAACCAACCGAGTATATGGGATAAAATCACAAAGAAATGCTCCATTTTTCTTGAGAACCACCCGAACATCATAATCACGAAGGCTGACAAGGGTGCGGTGACGGTGGCCTTGAATAGAGAGGAGTATGTGCTGAAGACAGCCGACTTGCTTGGGGATGCTGACACGTATCAGATTTGCGCAATAGACCCCACAGAAAGGATACAAAGAGCTAATAACAAAATTGTCAAGACGTTACATGACTTGTTCTATATCGATGTGTCTACCAAGAAACGTTTAACCATCTACAACTCAACATCACCCAAGTTGTACTGCCTTCCAAAAATCCACAAGGATGGTAGCCCTCTCAGACCGATTGTGTCTTGCGTTGGCTCGCCCTTATATCAAATATCGGTTTTTATGAGCGACATTTTGGCTAGAGCCTTTGCTGATTACACCTCTTTCAATGTCACTGACTCTTTTGCATTTGTCCAGACTTACCAGAATTTTCAGCTGCCTCGAGACCACGTATTGGTGTCATTTGACGTGACGTCCCTTTTCACTAG
>CAXIES010000531.1:0-147084 GCA_964023965.1 Melinopterus prodromus
CGGATGCCGATTGCTAAAAATAATACAATAATGTGAATGTATTTTTTATTTATTTTTTACATATTATACATTAATTAGAAATATAAATACATTTACTACTACTATTATTTTATCATAAAAGTAACACTGGCATTCTTCTTCCAGACCTTGTGGCACACATCTAGTCCGCCTAGGTCAGCAACCCATTTACCGTACGGGCTGTTTATAGCAGGCAACCGAGGCACAATTATTATTACTTGACGGCCGGTTGCGATTATCTTTAATTTATACACACGGATGCCGATTGCTAAAAATAATACGAAAATGTGAATGTATTTTTTTATTTTTTTACATATTATACATTAATTAGAAATATAAGTGCATTTACGAATACATTTACTACTATTAGTTTATCATAAAAGTAAGCGTTAAAAATACAAAGTCCACAGAGTTCTGACATAAAAAAGACAAACACTACATGCTAAGAAATTATATCGGACACTATAGAAACAATGCTGTTAATTCGGTTCTCGTGAATTTCGATTTTGTGCAATTAATTAATTAATAAGTTGGGTTAATTCCTCGCACAAGGTGTGTATTAATTTTTGTGTTCTTAAGGCGGCTATGAAATTTTCTTTTGTTACCTGATCGTTCAGAAATTTTTTACATAGGCTTATTCCCACAAGAACATTCCGGAGCTGCATTGTTGATTCTATTTCATTAAATACTTTGGTGATAGAATCGACCGGCTCAGCATGCATTCTTTTCGCTTCTTTATCTTGTCGAGCATTTTCATACTTTTGGAGTTGAATTTCGACGACCTGCTTTAATTTTGTTGTCGCATTTGAAGACATTTTGAAATCTGACCGTGTTTTAGACAATTCACAATCTAGCGAGGACACTTCTATTTATAATGAGGCGGAATCCGACTATTAGCACCTGCAACTCCCCGACTGCCGCACAGACAAGCCACTGGCTTTGTGCACATGGCAACATCCCAAAAAAAAAAAAAAAAAAAAAAAAAACTAGCAGGAAAGTAGTTTCATATTCAACCATTTTTATGGAAAGATAATAATATGGAAAGCATTTTCTGAGTGAAATTAATTTTCTCTCTATGTTCCCCCCATAAATATACAGGCATATAAACCGCATTGTGGACAACTCAGTCACCACCTGGCTCGATCACTAACTGGACAGAGACCAGATAACCTAATATTCAAAAAACAAAAACATGTGGAAACCTCGGTTACCCGGGTTACCACCTGGCTCAACCGCTAACGGTACAGAGACCAGACAAATTAACGCACACGTATAAAACATGTGGAAACCTCGGTTACCACCTGGCTCAACCGCTAACGGGATAGAGACCAGACAAATTAACGTGCACGAACAAAAACATGTGGAAACCTCGGTTACCACCTGGCTCAACCGCTAACGGGACAGAGACCAGATAAATTAACGTAGATGAACAAAAACATGTGGAAACCTCGGTTACCACCTGGCTCAACCGTTAACGGGACAGAGACCAGATAAATTAACGTAGACGAACAAAAACATGTGGAAACCTCGGTTACCACCTGGCTCAACCGCTAACGGGACAGAGACCAGACAAATTAACGTAGACGAAGAAAAACATGTGGAAACCTCGGTTACCACCTGGCTCAACCGCTAACGGTACAGAGACCAGACAAATTAACGCACAAGTATAAAACATGTGGAAACCTCGGTTACCACCTGGCTCAACCGCTAACGGGATAGAGACCAGACAAATTAACGTGCACGAACAAAAACATGTGGAAACCTCGGTTACCACCTGGCTCAACCGCTAACGGGACAGAGACCAGATAAATTAACGTAGATGAACAAAAACATGTGGAAACCTCGGTTACCACCTGGCTCAACCGCTAACGGGACAGAGACCAGATAAATTAACGTAGACGAACAAAAACATGTGGAAACCTCGGTTACCACCTGGCTCAACCGCTAACGGGACAGAGACCAGACAAATTAACGTAGACGAAGAAAAACATGTGGAAACCTCGGTTACCACCTGGCTCAACCGCTAACGGGACAGAGACCAGATAAATTAATGTAGACGAACAAAAACATGTGGAAACCTCGGTTACCACCTGGCTCAACCGCTAACGGGACAGAGACCAGACAAATTAACGTAGACGAAGAAAAACATGTGGAAACCTCGGTTACCACCTGGCTCAACCGCTAACGGGACAGAGACCAGATAAATTAACGTAGACGAACAAAAACATGTGGAAACCTCGGTTACCACCTGGCTCAACCGCTAACGGGACAGAGACCAGATAAATTAACGTAGACGAACAAAAACATGTGGAAACCTCGGTTACCACCTGGCTCAACCGCTAACGGGACAGAGACCAGATAAATTAACGTAGACGAACAAAAACATGTGGAAACCTCGGTTACCACCTGGCTCAACCGCTAACGGGACAGAGACCAGACAAATTAACGTAGACGAAGAAAAACATGTGAAAACCTCGGTTACCACCTGGCTCAACCGCTAACGGGACAGAGACCAGACAAATTAACGTAGACGAACAAAAACATGTGGAAACCTCGGTTACCACCTGGCTCAACCGCTGACGGGACAGAGACCAGACACATAAATCATTTCTAAATTCTTTTATTTTCTTTTTTTTTTTTACAATAGTGAGACCGCAGCCACCACTATGGCTCAACCACTCAAGGGCCAGAGACCAAGCACATAAATCAAATCCGATGGAATAAATAATAATAATAAATAATTATCTGTGTTGGTTTACGGCAGCGCTCTGCAACCTTCTCCTAGCAGTTCTCAGCAAACTTCTCTTGGCAGTTCTCCGCAAACTGCTCCTAGCAGTTCTCCGCAACCTTCTCTTGGCAAGTCTCCGCAAACTGCTCCTAGCAGTTCTCCGCAAACTGCTCCTAGCAGTTCTCCGCAAACTGCTCCTAGCAGTTCTCCGCAAACTGCTCCTAGCAGTTCTCCGCAAACTTCTCTTGGCAGTCCTCCGCAAACTTCTCTTGGCAGTCCTCCGCAAACTGCTGCTAGCAGTTCTCCGCAAACTGCTCCTAGCAGTTCTCCGCAACCTGGTCCTAGCAAATCGTCCCCCTCTTACGGCAGTCTTATAGCACCGTTCTGCAACTACTGTGCCGCGGGACAGTGTTTGCACACCACTGGTTTACGCCAACCTTTGGAAAATAACATTAAATCAGTTGTGTAATTATAGCAATTGCAATAGCATCGTGTTTTACGTTTTGCATAATTTAATTCTTGATTCGATAGCATCAATTAAGTGCTCATTTCAATTTGACGGCCACATACGATAGGTCTCATAACAATGCTAGTACCAAAGGGCCAACTCACAATTAACAATTAAATAAATGCAAAGCGTAAAAATGTTCCACTCCTTTTCATTGGGACACACAAACTATAAGAACTTTTGTACTTCATGACAACGTTCAATTTTCTTAACATGCTAGACGGAACGCATTATCTTTCTTATCTTTCTTAAAAATTAAGAACTTGAAAAGGCTGCTGTTATGATACTCCAGAAGCATAAACTTACACTTCTCGAATTACGTTACGTAGTACATGGAATACGGTATTTCAAACCTCAATTTATAATACACAAATTTGAACTCATTTCAAAAATTATGCTAGCCAAAACATAAGGGGTTATCGCTCTTAGGATTCTTAATTTTTGAAACACAAAACATTGATCACTTTCAATACTCAAATCATGATAGACAAAAGATAAAGGGTTTCCATTCTCAAATTATAATACCTGAAGATCATAAACATACAATTCATAAATTATGAACCACAAAACATTGATAACTTTCAATACTCAGATTATGATAGACAAAACATAAAGAGTTTCCATTCTCAAATTATGATGCCTGAAGAATATGAACAGACAATTCATAAATTATGAAACACATAACAGTGATAACTTTCAATACTCAGATTATGATAGACAAAACATAAAGAGTTTCCATTCTCAAATTATGATGCCTGAAGAATATGAACAGACAATTCATAAATTATGAAACACATAACATTGATAACTTTTAGTTCTTAAATTATGACAACATGATGTGTATAAACTTTCCGATTCTTAAATTATAAAACAGCAAACATGCTAACTTTCAGTTCACACGTAGTACACATACTTTTCGTTCTTAAATTGTGAACCACAAAATATAATAACTTTCAATCCTCTAACTTTAACACACGAAGTACAGTAACTTATAAGTGTCTGATTATTATGCCCAAAAGCACAAACTTTAAATTCTCAGATTCAGATACACAAAGTTAATAAATTTTAATTCTCTAGTTATGATTTACGATGAATATTAACTTACAATTTTCAAATCATATTTTACAAAACCGTAAACTTTAAATTCTCAAATTCAGTTAGACAAAGCTAATAATTTCAATTCTCTAATATTACGATTTACGATTAACATTAACTCTCAATTTTCAAATCCTATTACAAAAGATTGTAAACTTTAAATTCCCAAAATTCAGTTACACAAAGTTAATAAATTTCAAGTCTTAATTAGGATTCAAGACAAACATTAACTTTCAAGTTTCAAATAATATTACACAAAATTGTAATCTTACAAAAGGCTAATAAATTTCAATTCTCTGATTATTATTCATGACACACATTAACTTTCAATTTTCAATTCAACACAAAATTGTAGTCTTACAAAAGGCTAATAAATTTCAATTCTCTAATTATTATTCATGACACACATTAACTTTCAATTTTCAATTCACATTATACAAAATATTTAATCTCAAAAACTTTAAAATTCTAAACTTCAAATACACAAAAGCTGATCAATTTCAATTCCTAATTATCATACACACATTAACTATCACATTACACATTATCAAACACTTTCATATTTTAAATTGCAAAACGGATTATTAAATTCGTTTACCAACACAACTTACAACAATATTTCATATTTGCACCATGAAATTATAAAACATAAGATTTTAATTTTTTTCAGTTTATAATACGCTAGACAAAAGTACCATTATATTTCCAAATATGAAATACAAGCGCAAGCCCCTCAATTTCACGAATTACAATACACGTAGTAAAAGTACTTTCATTTCTTAAACAATAAATGATTGGGACATTCCTATTTTCAGTCATGGAATAAATAAGAAATTATAATACACGATATTTTGCATTTTCAAAATTTTCATCATTAAAACACCAAGTGCAATCACTTTTAAATTTTTGCAGTGATTACCTAAACTCATTACGTAAAACAATCAATTATTAAATTATAAAACACAAACCATTCAGACGTTTCGATATTGCATCTATGATTTATCAATCAAAAACCTTAAAAAGAATATTTGTTTTTATCTTACTCCTTCTCCATTCACCAACCTTCGATGCATAACATCGTTGCATACATTTTCAATATTAAAGAACATTCCATCTCTTCATCACGCCTCTGAGTGGCGTAGACCCGAATACCAGCAGAAGTCACAAGCAGCTCGAGTCTCGACCATCCTGGCAAATTAAGGTAGTGCGGCACATTAAAGACTCATCTGACATCCATTGACCTCAGCCAGTGTGCAATTCTCTCGGCATAAACAAAAAGAAACAACAACACATTAAGTCATATCGAAAATTGACATTATGTTTGTAAATTGCAATTATGCACACCTGTACTTACATGATTTTCCAGTGCAAATAATTCTCTCAACAAGTTATGACTCACCAAAACCACACGATCCCCCTTAAGCATCGCTAATATTTCGAAAACAAACAATTCCTTATCCGTAATATCATAATCTCCATAATATGATCACAAATACTTCCGTCAGGCAGCGAGGGTCGACATTTCCAGTCGCTTCTTTGTTCTTGGATCCTGCACGCGAATACGATCCCACTTCTGATGTAAGCTTCATAGTTTAATAAAAATACCACACCACTCCATATAACTTATTTAATTACAAACTTAAGAAAAATACATGAGAGCGGCATGACACCCGACCACGAAGGGCACTGCAACTCGACTGACTGCGACACGGCCAATACGGGCGAGAGTCGTCCAAAGCGGGAACGCGTCCCCACTTCTCCCCGTCGAGTAATGGCGCTTTCTGACCGGCAGCGGCTCCAAATCGCAAATGTAATTCTAACAATATATATATATATATATATTTTTATTTTATTTAAAATTGAAACAAATTTGAATTATTGACCTTGCCAGTCGAATGGCATGTTCGAATTATCGCCGAATATAGCTTATTATTATGTTGAAGGAAATATGCTTGTTGTCTGGTTGTACGAATAATGTTAGTATTTAAAAAAAAGTATTATTTAATTTAATATATTTTTTTATTCAAGAATTTTCAACCACATTAATATTAAGAAGAAGATAAACATACAATTGTTAAAATTGAAACAAATTTGAATTATTGACCTTGCCAGTCGAATGGCATGTTCGAATTATCGCCGAATATAGCTTATTATTATGTGGAAGGAAATATGCTTGTTGTCTGGTTGTACGAATAATGTTAGTATTTAAAAAAAAAAGTATTATTTAATTTAATATATTTTGATTGTCTGACAAATAAAAAGCGCTTCCTTTCAGTCCGTAATCGTTTATTTTCAACTAATCTAAAACATAGCCTACGTTTCGCCCGCAGGTTATACTACTATATATACTACTATATATACTACTATATACTACTATATATCTACTGTGGATCCAGCTTTGGATATCCCGCTGGTGACTGCAACCCAGCTTTCTGGTACTGGTGAGGAAAAAAGGTTATATTTTAGGATACCTTACGTAAAAGGACTATCCGAAAAGTTGAGAAAAAACCTAAAAACAACACAGCATGACATAATTTATTATCACACACACACGTTAGCGGTGCTATATGCGAACACGAAGGATAGCATACCTTTGCCACTGCAGAGTAATTTGGTGTACAGTTTTCCGTGCAGTTGTGGTCAAGTTTATATCGGTCAAACTAAACAGTTTCTCGGATCCAGGATAAAGCAACACGAGGCATCACTGAGACGACTCCATGAGGGAAAGCTACAGGTTGGGCAGCACACAGGTGTCACACAGCACATTGCAGACAATCCTCAGCACCGGATCCTGTTCGGCGACTGCAAGATAATGGAACGAGAGAATTATTACACTAAGAGACTGTTTAAAGAAGCGGCCAATATTTACCTGGCAAGAAACAACATGAACCTGCAGACTGACGTAGACAACCACGTCGTGACCACCGTTTACGCTAACTTAATTACCATAATTTAGCAGAGGTAGCGTTGTGGCACTGGTTTGTTGATAAAAATTTTGTGGTTATGCTGTCATTACTGTCTGTTTACGCCTACTCGCGCGCCATCTGTGATGCAAACTTTGAATGTGATTTATATTGTGTATCGTAGTTGTAGCGCCCTCTATTGGATGTAATACGCACTTTCCGCAGTTGGTATGCTAGCCGACGGGTTGACGTCATTCCTGATATGTACTCCCTCGCACGCGTCCATGTTGCCGTCGCCATTACGTTGTTCTCGTATACATTTTGATTAATTTATGTGAGTAACGCTCATTGATTGTCGAGACCATTTTAATTTGTTTTTTGTATATGTGTTTTTTGTAGTTGTGACCCCCATACACCCATGCACTTGTTTGGCTATGAGGCCTCATCAATGTTAAATTTTGACGTTTTTCAACCACGTGAACCTGTAAGTTACTCAATTAATTTCTCGTATCCGAAAAGTTTTTGACTTTTAATTTGTTGTTAGGCCCTGAAGAAGCCCCAAACCTGCGGGCGAAACGTAGGCTATGTTTTAGATTAGTTGAAAATAAACGATTACGGACTGAAAGGAAGCGCTTTTTATTTGTCAGACAATCACAACCGCACAGTCAGAAGTTACACAGGAAAGAATATTCGAGCTCGTAAACATGAACCCCCCTTTATCATTCTTTGACAACATACGAGCAACATATGGTCTACTTACCTACCGCAACATTAAACGGTTTGCTGACATCCAGGACAAATTGACGCGTGCACACAACCGAAAAAGATTTCTGGTACAGTGTAGAGTGAAGAGGGTCTACCCAAAACATATAAGAAACCACGCTAGTGGTATGCAGGACATTTACATTAATCACCAAAGACTCGTAAATCAGGCAGAGAGAATAAACCAGAAATACATGAAATCTATTCTGAACCTGGAAATTAAGGCAGCCTTCTTAAGTCTAGAAGAACTGAACAGAACTCTTGGCGTGCATGCGGAGCTTTTGCGTATGTCACTTCCGGAGGAAACCTTCAAAAGGTTCACCGAACTACAACGTAAGAAAAAACTGAGACTGGACGCCCAAATTAGGAAACGTAACATCACCAAGTTGAAGAATCTAATGAAAGATAGCGAGTTCGGCTCCCAGACGGAGTCCTCAGCCCAAGGTGATGGAATCACCATTGTGAATCTAACCGAAACTGACATCCCCGAAAATATGGCCCAACTCTTGGCACTGGGAAAGAAATTTGCTATCAACCCTCAAAAAACGGACACACCAACAATGATGTGTGTAGTCGCAGACATGGAAATAGCCCTCTCCTCCATTTATAAAGACGATGAAGATGTTAGGAACAGAAAGAGACAGACGTCTATCAACATATGCACTAACTTCCTTAGGAAACCGGAAACGCAGGATAATGCCACCAAGCAACTCCACAAAACATTCTTAGAAACAAAACACTGGCTCAAGAATCATCAAGATGTTCTGGTCACCACAGCTGATAAGGGAAACAAAACGGTCCTCTTGGAAAGAAATGACTATGAGACCAAGATGCAGTCGATAGTCTCGGACGCCCAGGTGTATGAGAGCGTTAATCGGAATCCTGCAAACAGAATCATGAAAAGACATAACGACATGATAGAGTCGCTCATTAGGGACAATCAGATAGACCAAAGAGTGGGAAACGAGCTCAAAACACGCAACGGCACGCTAGGGAGGATATATGGGCAAGTTAAGTTACACAAAATCAACAACCCACTCCGTCCAATCATAAGCACTCTGAATACAACCTGCTACAACACCTCAAAGTACCTGTCCAACATAATTAAGAATATTACAACCACCGATCGACACAACATTAAGGATAGCTTCACTTTGGCGGCAGAATTGAGACGGCTTCAGGTGCCTCCAGACTACGTTATGGTTAGTTTTGACGTGGTAAATATGTTTACCAATATTCCAAAAGAAAAGGTAGTTGAGATCATACAAAGAAGGTGGGACAATTTAACAGAATTTACAGACATAAAAAAGAACCAATTCATACTGCTTCTAGATTTAATAGTTGAAAACTGTTATTTTACATATGGGGGAAAAATATACAGACAACTTAGCGGGCTCCCCATGGGTTCGTCGTTGTCGCCCGTGCTAGCAGATTTGGTGCTTGGAGACTTGTTGGAGTCTGCGATGGATTTTCATAGAGATGAAATCTTCTACATAAAGCGCTACGTTGATGACCTTCTACTTTTCATCCCTAAAAACAAAAAAGATACTATCTTGGAAACGTTCAACAATTATCACCCGAACATTATGTTCACAGCAGAAAATGAATCGGACAATTGCATCAACTTCCTCGAACTTACCATACAAAGACACGAAGATGGCCACGTCACAACCCAGTGGTACAGGAAACCGACAGCCTCGGGACGCTATATCGACTACTTCTCCAACCACCCGTTCAGTCAGAAGTCCAACACCATCACGATGATGGTAAAACGAGCTTATTGCTTCTCCGAACCATCACGCGTGGGGGAGGAATTAAAAATAGTTAGGTCAGTGTTGATTCGTAATAACTACCCGAAGTTTATCATTGCCAAACATTTCAGGCAGATAGCTCTTCAAATTCAGGCATCTACTGTGGATCCAGCTTTGGATATCCCGCTGGTGACTGCAACCCAGCTTTCTGGTACTGGTGAGGAAAAAAGGTTATATTTTAGGATACCTTACGTAAAAGGACTATCCGAAAAGTTGAGAAAAAACCTAAAAACAACACAGCATGACATAATTTATTATCACACACACACGTTAGCGGTGCTATATGCGAACACGAAGGATAGCATACCTTTGCCACTGCAGAGTAATTTGGTGTACAGTTTTCCGTGCAGTTGTGGTCAAGTTTATATCGGTCAAACTAAACAGTTTCTCGGATCCAGGATAAAGCAACACGAGGCATCACTGAGACGACTCCATGAGGGAAAGCTACAGGTTGGGCAGCACACAGGTGTCACACAGCACATTGCAGACAATCCTCAGCACCGGATCCTGTTCGGCGACTGCAAGATAATGGAACGAGAGAATTATTACACTAAGAGACTGTTTAAAGAAGCGGCCAATATTTACCTGGCAAGAAACAACATGAACCTGCAGACTGACGTAGACAACCACGTCGTGACCACCGTTTACGCTAACTTAATTACCATAATTAATCAGAGGTAGCGTTGTGGCACTGGTTTGTTGATAAAAATTTTGTGGTTATGCTGTCATTACTGTCTGTTTACGCCTACTCGCGCGCCATCTGTGATGCAAACTTTGAATGTGATTTATATTGTGTATCGTAGTTGTAGCGCCCTCTATTGGATGTAATACGCACTTTCCGCAGTTGGTATGCTAGCCGACGGGTTGACGTCATTCCTGATATGTACTCCCTCGCACGCGTCCATGTTGCCGTCGCCATTACGTTGTTCTCGTATACATTTTGATTAATTTATGTGAGTAACGCTCATTGATTGTCGAGACCATTTTAATTTGTTTTTTGTATATGTGTTTTTTGTAGTTGTGACCCCCATACACCCATGCACTTGTTTGGCTATGAGGCCTCATCAATGTTAAATTTTGACGTTTTTCAACCACGTGAACCTGTAAGTTACTCAATTAATTTCTCGTATCCGAAAAGTTTTTGACTTTTAATTTGTTGTTAGGCCCTGAAGAAGCCCCAAACCTGCGGGCGAAACGTAGGCTATGTTTTAGATTAGTTGAAAATAAACGATTACGGACTGAAAGGAAGCGCTTTTTATTTGTCAGACAATCACAACCGCACAGTCAGAAGTTACACAGGAAAGAATATTCGAGCTCGTAAACATGAACCCCCCTTTATCATTCTTTGACAACATACGAGCAACATATGGTCTACTTACCTACCGCAACATTAAACGGTTTGCTGACATCCAGGACAAATTGACGCGTGCACACAACCGAAAAAGATTTCTGGTACAGTGTAGAGTGAAGAGGGTCTACCCAAAACATATAAGAAACCACGCTAGTGGTATGCAGGACATTTACATTAATCACCAAAGACTCGTAAATCAGGCAGAGAGAATAAACCAGAAATACATGAAATCTATTCTGAACCTGGAAATTAAGGCAGCCTTCTTAAGTCTAGAAGAACTGAACAGAACTCTTGGCGTGCATGCGGAGCTTTTGCGTATGTCACTTCCGGAGGAAACCTTCAAAAGGTTCACCGAACTACAACGTAAGAAAAAACTGAGACTGGACGCCCAAATTAGGAAACGTAACATCACCAAGTTGAAGAATCTAATGAAAGATAGCGAGTTCGGCTCCCAGACGGAGTCCTCAGCCCAAGGTGATGGAATCACCATTGTGAATCTAACCGAAACTGACATCCCCGAAAATATGGCCCAACTCTTGGCACTGGGAAAGAAATTTGCTATCAACCCTCAAAAAACGGACACACCAACAATGATGTGTGTAGTCGCAGACATGGAAATAGCCCTCTCCTCCATTTATAAAGACGATGAAGATGTTAGGAACAGAAAGAGACAGACGTCTATCAACATATGCACTAACTTCCTTAGGAAACCGGAAACGCAGGATAATGCCACCAAGCAACTCCACAAAACATTCTTAGAAACAAAACACTGGCTCAAGAATCATCAAGATGTTCTGGTCACCACAGCTGATAAGGGAAACAAAACGGTCCTCTTGGAAAGAAATGACTATGAGACCAAGATGCAGTCGATAGTCTCGGACGCCCAGGTGTATGAGAGCGTTAATCGGAATCCTGCAAACAGAATCATGAAAAGACATAACGACATGATAGAGTCGCTCATTAGGGACAATCAGATAGACCAAAGAGTGGGAAACGAGCTCAAAACACGCAACGGCACGCTAGGGAGGATATATGGGCAAGTTAAGTTACACAAAATCAACAACCCACTCCGTCCAATCATAAGCACTCTGAATACAACCTGCTACAACACCTCAAAGTACCTGTCCAACATAATTAAGAATATTACAACCACCGATCGACACAACATTAAGGATAGCTTCACTTTGGCGGCAGAATTGAGACGGCTTCAGGTGCCTCCAGACTACGTTATGGTTAGTTTTGACGTGGTAAATATGTTTACCAATATTCCAAAAGAAAAGGTAGTTGAGATCATACAAAGAAGGTGGGACAATTTAACAGAATTTACAGACATAAAAAAGAACCAATTCATACTGCTTCTAGATTTAATAGTTGAAAACTGTTATTTTACATATGGGGGAAAAATATACAGACAACTTAGCGGGCTCCCCATGGGTTCGTCGTTGTCGCCCGTGCTAGCAGATTTGGTGCTTGGAGACTTGTTGGAGTCTGCGATGGATTTTCATAGAGATGAAATCTTCTACATAAAGCGCTACGTTGATGACCTTCTACTTTTCATCCCTAAAAACAAAAAAGATACTATCTTGGAAACGTTCAACAATTATCACCCGAACATTATGTTCACAGCAGAAAATGAATCGGACAATTGCATCAACTTCCTCGAACTTACCATACAAAGACACGAAGATGGCCACGTCACAACCCAGTGGTACAGGAAACCGACAGCCTCGGGACGCTATATCGACTACTTCTCCAACCACCCGTTCAGTCAGAAGTCCAACACCATCACGATGATGGTAAAACGAGCTTATTGCTTCTCCGAACCATCACGCGTGGGGGAGGAATTAAAAATAGTTAGGTCAGTGTTGATTCGTAATAACTACCCGAAGTTTATCATTGCCAAACATTTCAGGCAGATAGCTCTTCAAATTCAGGCATCTACTGTGGATCCAGCTTTGGATATCCCGCTGGTGACTGCAACCCAGCTTTCTGGTACTGGTGAGGAAAAAAGGTTATATTTTAGGATACCTTACGTAAAAGGACTATCCGAAAAGTTGAGAAAAAACCTAAAAACAACACAGCATGACATAATTTATTATCACACACACACGTTAGCGGTGCTATATGCGAACACGAAGGATAGCATACCTTTGCCACTGCAGAGTAATTTGGTGTACAGTTTTCCGTGCAGTTGTGGTCAAGTTTATATCGGTCAAACTAAACAGTTTCTCGGATCCAGGATAAAGCAACACGAGGCATCACTGAGACGACTCCATGAGGGAAAGCTACAGGTTGGGCAGCACACAGGTGTCACACAGCACATTGCAGACAATCCTCAGCACCGGATCCTGTTCGGCGACTGCAAGATAATGGAACGAGAGAATTATTACACTAAGAGACTGTTTAAAGAAGCGGCCAATATTTACCTGGCAAGAAACAACATGAACCTGCAGACTGACGTAGACAACCACGTCGTGACCACCGTTTACGCTAACTTAATTACCATAATTAATCAGAGGTAGCGTTGTGGCACTGGTTTGTTGATAAAAATTTTGTGGTTATGCTGTCATTACTGTCTGTTTACGCCTACTCGCGCGCCATCTGTGATGCAAACTTTGAATGTGATTTATATTGTGTATCGTAGTTGTAGCGCCCTCTATTGGATGTAATACGCACTTTCCGCAGTTGGTATGCTAGCCGACGGGTTGACGTCATTCCTGATATGTACTCCCTCGCACGCGTCCATGTTGCCGTCGCCATTACGTTGTTCTCGTATACATTTTGATTAATTTATGTGAGTAACGCTCATTGATTGTCGAGACCATTTTAATTTGTTTTTTGTATATGTGTTTTTTGTAGTTGTGACCCCCATACACCCATGCACTTGTTTGGCTATGAGGCCTCATCAATGTTAAATTTTGACGTTTTTCAACCACGTGAACCTGTAAGTTACTCAATTAATTTCTCGTATCCGAAAAGTTTTTGACTTTTAATTTGTTGTTAGGCCCTGAAGAAGCCCCAAACCTGCGGGCGAAACGTAGGCTATGTTTTAGATTAGTTGAAAATAAACGATTACGGACTGAAAGGAAGCGCTTTTTATTTGTCAGACAATCACAACCGCACAGTCAGAAGTTACACAAGAATTAATATATTTTTTTATTCAAGAATTTTCAACCACATTAATATTAAGAAGAAGATAAACATACAATTGTTAAAATTGAAACAAATTTGAACTATTGACCTTGCCAGTCGAATGGCATGTTCGAATTATCGCCGAATATAGCTTATTATTATGTGGAAGGAAATATGCTTGTTGTCTGGTTGTACGAATAATGTTAGTATTTAAAAAAAAGTATTATTTAATTTAATATATTTTTTTATTCAAGAATTTTCAACCACATTAATATTAAGAAGAAGATAAACATACAAATGTTAAAATTGAAACAAATTTGAATTATTGACCTTGCCAGTCGAATGGCATGTTCGAATTATCGCCGAATATAGCTTATTATTATGTGGAAGGAAATATGGTTGTTGTCTGGTTGTACGAATAATGTTAGTATTTAAAAAAAGTATTATTTAATTTAATATATTTTTTTTATTCAAGAATTTTCAACCACATTAATATTAAGAAGAAGATAAACATACAAATGTTAAAATTGAAACAAATTTGAATTATTGACCTTGCCAGTCGAATGGCATGTTCGAATTATCGCCGAATATAGCTTATTATTATGTGGAAGGAAATATGGTTGTTGTCTGGTTGTACGAATAATGTTAGTATTTAAAAAAAGTATTATTTAATTTAATATATTTTTTTTATTCAAGAATTTTCAACCACATTAATATTAAGAAGAAGATAAACATACAATTGTATTAAAAATAAAAAATATAGAATTATATTATATTATATTATTATTATATTATATAGAATTACATACTGTTAAGTAATAATAAACCATAAAACATAAATATATATAAATATTAGCTATTTAGTCTTGCCAGTCAAACGCTCTCCCATCAAAATTAATGCATAATTGTTATTGCAATACAATTTTTACAATTATATTAAAATATATATTGTTAAACACTAATAATAATAATAACATAAAACATAAATATATAAATATTAGCAATTTTTTTTAATTAATTTTTTCAAATTGCAACAAATTTGCGTTATTGGCCTTGCCAGTCGAAAGTTCTCCCATAAAAATTAAAACATAATTATTATTGTGAATCGATTCACAGAATGAAGGTGTTATTCTCTCTGCCATTCTTTTAGGTAGAAATATGGAAAATGGTTCTTCATCATCTTCCCCCTCCATTTCCACTATGACACTCGCCCACTTTAAATGAGTATAAATCTTCATGCCCGTAATTCGATATTCATAATTAATCTGCATTTCTTTAACCGGTCTCACTGGTGATGAAACGCACATCCCTACCTTGTTCAATTCTTCCAATTCCAAATCGGAAGCAGTGTCATTGTCATCTTCGATATGAATCTTCTTGGCATTCTTCTTCTTTTGTTTCTGATCAACATTATTAGCTTTTCGTTTTACTGCATTCTTGCTGACGTTTGCTTTCTTGGCAGCTGTTGTTGTTCTCGGAGCGCTTGCTGTTAGTGCGTTTTCCATCTCCAAATTTGTAAACGCCTCTGCCGGAAGATTGACGTAGTTGACAAGACTTGAAGTTGAGCCGGGTATTAAGTTAAAATTTTCCAGAAGATTCAACTCAGTTTGACTGTATTCTGCCATTTTTGTTGGTGTTGTCGGTTTTTACTTGATGCGACTGTGTGTGACTTTACTCGAACTGTTCAATGTTTCGTTTACACGCCTTTTATATATATATATATATGTGATTTAACGCAGGAGGGGAAAGGAAGGTATTACATAACACGTTTTTATTGTAATGCAGGATTGCGGAATAAGTGCATTTCGTATAGGTCGAAAATACTATTGCTGATATATCGGAACCCGCTAAAGCTGTTTGCAAGACCGTCGTGCAACATGCGAAAACATTGGCCGTATTTGAAGAGTTTAAAAAGTGGAATCGTTTGACAACTTGAGCACCAAAAATTTTGATTTAACACGTATATATCAAAAAGTTCATTAGCTCCATCATTATTGGCAAACATAAAATCGTAATGTTCAAATTTTTCCCACTCTATATATTCCCTTAAATAAAAAGCCGTTCGCACCCCGTTAATTTTATGAAAACACAATCGGCACATCTTTCCAATTGGTGTTTCTATAAATGTATGCAAAATACATACCATTTGATCTCTGTTGTATCTGCTTATGCTCTGACGAAGAATATTTGAGCGGCATTGGTCACGTACAAGTGCGTCGTGGTGATTTCCCATAACTAGTAAAAATTTCACCAGTTTTGGTGTGAATTCAAAGTTTGTTCGAAATGTAATATTTTCGCAGCACGTTAGAAACAGATAGGGGTCGTCATCCTTTTTCAATAAATTCCACTTAACACTATGCCAATATCTCAAAAGCATGTTCACAAGTTTTTTAGGCAAACCACTTATTAAAAAGTAATACAATTCGCTTTGTTCCACAACATTACAACAAATACTTGCAATGGTTAAATTTTGGAGCGTATCACAATTATGCACAATTGACATGTTTTGTTTTCGAAATTTGAGCGCTTTTTTGTTATGCATTTGTTGCGCACCGTACTTATAGTAGCAGTCGATGAGCCTTTCACTTTTGCGTTGCGTCATTCACTAGCAAACCGGGTGAATTCGCCTAATTTGGACAATTGCGAAATGCGGTTTCCTTTCGCTTGTTCGTATTCGCTTAATTGGCATTAGGTAACACGCGGTTCTGAGGCCGTTTTTTTCAATAGCTTTACAGCTGCAGAATTATGTAATTCATTATATGTGAATTCTAATGATAGGACGTTTTTTTTCAACCGCTTTGCACCTGCAGAATTACGTCATTCATTATATGTGAATTCTAATGATATTCGCTTAGGTATAAATACGAGGGAAGGTGTCGAGCTGTTTAGTATAAGTAACGAACACGTGTGTGCTCAAGGTGTTTTCAAATTACGTCGCATAAAGTGATTTTGTAGTGCATCAATATAGTCTTGAAGGTTGTTATAATACGTGAGTGACAAGATTATTTTTGAATATCTATTAGAAGAAAAACGCCCGATTCTACCAATTCAGCTCGAGAATCAAGAGTTACCGTACCGCTTGGAGTTATTTGAAGAACTTTGGCTGGACTGCAAAATAAAAGCCTATGAAAGCAGTCAATTTTTACACATTCCTTGGAAGGAAGAATATGTAAGTTATTCCTATTATACTTAATATTATTAAATTTTTTGTTGTTAGTTTGTAGGTGCGGACTGTAAAACTGTCGGCGATGGGGCGCTTCAACTGTGGTGTTTGTGAAAAAAGTTTTAGCCGTAAAGACTCTTTAAAAAGACATCGTTGTGTAGTAATTATGTCCACATCATCTCCTGCTACAGTAGACAATCGTTTTTTATGTGCTGTATGTAACAGGTCATTTACTAGTCGTAACGTTCTTCAACGACATATTATAACAACTCATATAAATGCGAAACAAGAAACAACAACAACAAAAAGAAAAAGGGAGCGCGATGAAGCAGGCGAATCGGTAAAAAAGAAGATGAAGGTGGCTTCTTCTTCTTCAAGTAATCCGCAACCGTCGACATCGGCTGGACCGGTGCGACAATATCCCTGTGACATGTGCAATGTAACGCTGTCGACGGCCGCCCAATATAGGGGACATCTGCGCTCTCAAAGTCATCGTGTTAGAAATTTGACAATTCTGCAAGGGGAAGGAATTAGCGAGATTGCTAGCGCTTTTCAACATCGCATAAAAAGCTACAGAATTGAAAATACGGAGAACGCCGATATTCCCTCATTTTTGCAGAACATAAAAGGGAAGGTGTGTAAGCTAATAGAAGACCTAATTCCCGAATTAAACATTTATAAGCTACAACTTGAGCTCTTTGCTAATTATGTGAAACCACAAACGGTAGCTGCAACTGTCGACGACTCTACATCACAACAACAACAACAAGATGTTGAACTAAAATCTTTTAACACGAAATATGTTATTATAGATGGTAGCACCGATTTGGACAAAGTTTATGACGCGCTAGTGAGTAAAATTCAACACAAATCGGAATCGTTCGCAGAAAGGGACAGCGGCTGGAGTTTGGTGGGCGTTTCACACCTTGAGGTGAATAATAACAAGTTTTCACCGTTAGGTTCATCTTCGTACGTGGACTTACCGCCGGATATCAAACAGAAGAAGGCGTGTATTAATATAAAAAATGAAGACAATTCTTGTTTCGCTTGGTGCCTGTGCGCAGCTATAAAACCGGCGGAATCTTGCTTGGATCGCGTTGAATCCTATCCGCATTGGTCGACCGTATTAGATTTAGAGAGTATAACGTTTCCAGTAAAATTAAAAGATATTCCGCGAATTGAAAATTTAAACAATTTAAGCATCAATATATATGGTTTAGAATACGATACAGATGCTGAAGAGCATATTGTGGTAGGACCAATTTTTTTCACTGATTTAGAGCGAGATGTGCATGTTAATTTGTTGTTATATGAGAAAGATGAAGACGATGTCGATTATGATGTTAATCGTTCTGCGCATTATGTATTAATTAAGAGTCTGTCGAGACTGGTTGCATCGCAACACGATAAAAGAAAAAAGTCTCAACATATATGTAATGGCTGTTTAACATTTTTTGAGACCAAGCAACATCTCGATACTCATCGTCAATTTGATTGCAACCGGGTGTGTACAATTTTACCCACTAGAGATTTGAAGAAAAATAAATTGGGCGTTATGGTGCCTGAAAATTTGTTATGTTTTACCAATTTTCAAAAGAAATTAAGCGTACCGTTTGTAGTTTATGCCGATTTTGAGTGTATGCTGCAACCAATTCAGTCGTGCGCCCCCAATCCGGCCAGCTCTTATACGCGTAACACTCACGCGCATATTGCCTACAGTTTTGCATTTAAAATTGTATGCTCGTTTAATTCGGAATTTAATAGATTCGAAACGTACACCGGTCCAGATTGCGCGGAGGTATTTGTAACTAGACTTTCGGAGATAGCTCAACAACTCTATGCCGCACATTTTAAGAAAATCATACCAATGACGCCGCTAACGCGAACGGAGAATGAAAATTTCTATAGAAGTTCAACTTGTCACATTTGCGAGAAGTCGATAACTGCGGACGATTACGTCACAGACAATGGGAAGGTCCGGGACCATTGCCATTTTACGGGCTGCTATCGTGGCCCCGCCCATAAAAACTGTAATTTAAATTATCAAATTCGCAGATTTATTCCGATTTTTTTCCACAGTCTTTCGGGCTATGACGCACATCTCTTTATTAAGCAATTGACGGCTGATGGTGAGAAAATTGACGTTATTCCCCTAAACAAGGAGAATTATATTAGTTTTACAAAATACGTTATTGTAGATAGAAAGCGAAATTCGAAAGGTGAACTTTTTAGTGTGTATTTTCAATTGAGATTTTTAGATTCTTTCCGATTTATGTCATCCTCCTTGGACGCATTAGCGAATAATTTAAAAACGGAGGATTTTCTTAATGTGCAGGAGGCATTTCCCGCGACGGATCAATTTCTATTGATGAAACGCAAAGGTGTCTTTCCGTATCAGTATGTGGATTCGTGGGCGCGATTGGAAGAAATGCAACTACCTTCGCGCGAAGATTTTTTTAATTCGCTAACGAATAGCGCGATCGCGCAGCATGAATATGAGCATGCAAAAACTGTTTGGGACGCGTTCGGTTGCGAGAAACTTTTACACTATTCGGATTTGTACTTAAAAGTAGACGTCCTATTGCTTGCCGATGTTTTTGAAAAATTTCGCAAAGTTTCCCTCGACACATACCAGCTGGATCCTTGTAATTATTTTTCAGCTCCGGGTCTATCTTGGGGTGCTATGTTAAAATATACCGGTATAGAATTGGAGCTACTGACCGACATGGATATGTGTCAATTTATTAAAAAATCAATTCGTGGCGGTATTTCACAATGCTCTCGCCGTCATGCGAAAGCAAACAATCCCTATTTGGCGTCATACGATCGTAATTCGCCGACCACCTATCTCACGTACTTGGACGCGAACAATTTGTACGCTTGGGCAATGTCGAATTATATGCCGATATCGGGATTTAAATGGCTGACGCAAGCGGAAATTGAAGCGTTGGATGTGGGGCGCGTGAGTGATACGTCAGATGTGGGATATATTTTGGAAGTTGATGTTGAGTATCCACAAGAATTGCATAATGCCCATAACGATTTGCCATTCTTGGCGGAAAATGAAATACCACCGAACTCAAAATTTAAAAATAAAAAATTACTTTTGACTTTATGCGACAAGCAAAAATATACAATACATTATCGAAATTTGAAGCAAATTTTATCGCACGGTTTGAAAGTAACGCGCATCCATAGAGTTTTGACATTTAAGCAGGCCGCTTGGATGAAGGGTTATATCGATCTTAACACAAGGCTACGTCAACAAGCGGAAAATAAATTTGATAAAGATAATTACAAAAAAATGAATAACGCCGTTTTTGGCAAAACAATCGAAAATGTCGCCAAACGGGTTGATGTTCGACTAGTCACTCATTGGGAGAATCGACATAAGCGAAGAGGTGCGGCACACTTTACATCGAAATTAAATTTTAAATCTATTAGCATATTTACTGACAATTTTGTTGCAATTCAGATGCAAAAATTAAAAATTGTATATGAAAAACCAATATACTTGGGTTTTTGTGTTTTAGAACTTTCCAAATTATTAATGTATGACTTTTATTATGGCTTTTTGAAGCGGCAATACGGTGAGAGGGTAAACTTGTGTTACACGGACACCGATAGCCTCATTTTGCTAACTCAAACGGAAAATGGGTATGCCGATATGAAATTGCGTATCGATAAATTCGACACGTCCAATTACAATGCTAACAATCCGTTCAACATTACGCTCGTTAATAAGGGCGTTTTGGGACTAATGAAGGACGAAAATGCTGGTAAAGTGATGAGGGAATTTGTCGGTTTACGTTCAAAAATGTATTCATTTACCGTTGAGGGGGAAAGTAAGCAGGAAAAGAAAGCGAAAGGTATCAAGAAGTACATTGTTAAGAAAGAAATTAAATTTGACGATTATAAGAGATGTCTCTTGGAACATAGCGTTCTCTACAAACAGCAAAATTCATTTCGATCGTTAAAACATGATATATTCACTCAAAATCAAAATAAGCTGGCCCTATCGGCGCGCGACGATAAACGAGTTATTTGCGAAGATTTAATCAAAACGTTTGCCTGGGGACATTATACGCTTGATATATAATATGTTTAAGTAATATCTATAAGAGTACATTTAGTTGTCTTGTGCTAGTCATTACGTTAAGATGTGTAGTAATCAGAATAATTATTTTATGATAGAATTAGATGTTTCTGCAAACATCAAGAGCACGTATACGGAGTTCCTAAAAAAATGTTTAAACTCAAACGATATGGACGGAGTGAAATATTTATTAAGCAAGATTCAAGTGCCGGAAGAACTACTCACCTACGGACGTTTGTACGGCGTGTCTGTGAACATTGTAGAGACGCTTTTCGAATCGAAACTTTTAACCGATAAATTTGTCAAGTGCGCGTTGGAGCTACTTTTAGAAGTAGAAGTAGAAGAAACAGACAATAATGTTAATAATAATGGTAATAGAGATAAGAATAATAATAATTGTAACAATAGTAATAATAATATTGTTGAAATGGATGTGAACTATGTAGCGACGATTGCCAAACGGATAAATTGTATTCATCAGTTGGATGAAAACTATAGAAAATGTTTAATCTTTACGCTGTTGAGCGATGAAAATAAAAAAAAAGATATGACATCACTTTCTATCAACAATATTATTAACAATTATAAAAATACGCGCTATTATTTTGAAAAAATTGTATGTGATGCATTGTATAATGCTGACAAAAACTTTGTAACGACATTACTAAATACTATTGGCGTGAAGAGAGGTTGGCAATTTCGTTTCGAGCCAACGACGCGCCAGTCACATAAAGCCATTCGAAAATGGTTAACGGATAATGTGCAAAAGGGACTGAAAGGACATAGTGTGGGTTGGCAATCGGGACCCGATACGGGCGCTTGGCCCTCTAACAATCTTCAAGACTATATTGATACACTAAAAATTATAAATTGTCACACTACTCTAAATTTGTAAATATCTTTTTTTTTGTATATATATTTAATAAAATTTTTTTAACTTTTAAAGCATTTGTTTTATTTTAGTAATAAGAAGAAAAAAAGACAAAAGTTTTTGTAAAAACAATCATTTATTCAGTATCACACACATTTTAATTAATTAATTAATTATATTAAAAAACGAAATCACACCGCATTGTTGCTGATGGCGACGGCGGCGGTGGTGGTGGCGGTGGTGGTGACGACAACGGCGGCTGTAAGGACGTAGTACTCCACGTTTGCAGCCAATCTCGAAGAAGGTAAGCATTTTGATGGGCACATTGCAGATCGTTGATGGCATGCTTGTTGCAATGATAATTCTTTCCTCTCGATGATTATGATGGTGATGACCCTGCCGCTGCTGTTGCTTGAAGTTTTAGCGTTGAGAGCGCGGGACAGCCCATGTCTTCAATATTGAGAATACGAATATTGGGTAGTATGTTTTCTAACCATCGTTTTTTTTGCAGTCCCTTGACAATTATTTGAGAACCTGCATCAATTCCTGACGCCCGTAAAAGTGAGCATAAATTGGTATAGGGAGCTTCTTCTTCTTCATCATCATCTTCATCATCTTCTGTTTGTTGCTGTCGTCGTCGTCGCCGAGTTGTTGTTGTTGTTGCCGCATTGCAGTTGTGATTGTTGTAGAGAAAATTTTCATCTTGCTTTTGCCACGTGAGTCCATGTATTTGAGTCGTTACGAAGCGCACATGCCTCTGTAGATTCTCTTCCAAATGCACGAATTTTACGGGTAATTTAAAAAATTTATGTAATTCACGATGCCCGGTATAAACATGTATTAGAGTCAATTCTTTGCATATGAATTCACTATCTTTCAGCTGAAAGCCTTGAACGTCGACGACCCAAGTGTTCATCATGATGTCTTACAGCGATCTGACCTCGCCAGTTAATGGTGTATAGTTTAAAATGCAATCGTTAATTAGGAGGCAGTACAGCGCCGTTTTGTCGGGTATATCTTCGGTCGTTTCGAATTCTAGCCGAATGTCAACAGCGCCCGTACTCACAACGTCGTTCTGTCGCGAACAGTCAATGACCACCAGCGTATGTTTGCCGTAGAATTGGTCGGGCGTCAGGAGCGGTTCGCTGCGTCGACCATAGTACGACGCTTGAAATTTCGCATACATTTCGTACAAAATTATAAATTGCCTATGTTTGAAGTTAGCATTAATCGATTCGTACGGATATTGCTCACTATTAAGAAATAGTTTTACATTGAACAAATTACAATGATCGAAGAGAGACATATTTTTATTTTGTTGATTTTTTCGGTCGGTTTGAAACCCTATAATGGCATAGCGAGGTTTCTCCAATTGCGTACTCGACCTGATCGACCACGTATGCTGTCTGGTCTTCGGCAGCAGCGGATATTCGCTTAGATTCCAGCTGCGAAAAGCCACATCCAATCGGCGACCGCTCGAAATGGTGTTCAGCATTCTAATGCGCTGTTCATCGGCGACAGTTATATGCGGCACACGCCACACTATTTTACTAATGGTCACTTTTAGCGTCTCCGTCGTATCGCTACTAAAGAGCGCATTGGCATCTGAGTTGCTACGTATAAGAACGAGCTCTTGACGTATGTTAAGTAGCACACTCTTATAGTCGTCCGCGAAGCCCAGCCAATATTTCAATGGTATGCATACGTTAAAAAATCCAGTTGTTTCATCAACTCCTCCAAACACATTTATTTGATATCCTGCCATCGCGGCGTGCTCCATTTCATTTTTATTGAATGACACGAGCGCTTTGAGAGTGGTCGCTACGCCGGGATTTCTGACGCGGTCGATAACCTTGCCGCCCATCTCGAAACGAATCTCCTCGAATAGATGCGCAAAACCATTGTTGATTATTTTACCGCTCGGTGATGTCTTACCATCGGTTTTCAACAATTTACCCTCGATGTAAATACAACTACGACTCGGCAGCGTTAATACGTCGAGTTGTTGAATAGGAATGCGCACTTCATCATTGTTCCCGAGGGCATTTGTCGCATAGGGGTAATGATTGAACATCTCCGACTTAACGATTGAATCGTCAAATTCAACTGTGTCAGTTACGTTTAAAATATCCATGATTGCTGTTGCTGTGCTGTCGCAATTTGAATCCTAATGATTGCAAGAAACGCTGATTTTCAGGTGTTAACCTTTCAACAGTTGACGGACAAGTAAACCCTTTTGTTGTGCTTTTGGAATTTATATGGTGATTTTGATGCTGCTGCTGCTGCTGCTGCTGTTGTCCGCTTCTCCTAGCATTAAAGTTAAGACCCATTACGACTACTATTATTACGTTGCTCTCGTAGATGCAGTCTGACTGTGACGACCTCCTCTCTGAAATTGATCAATTTATCATCTTGATCGACTATTTTAAGGACAATATTGTCAATCCTTTTCGTATTTAGCGGCATGTAGATGACATTTTGCGGTGTCTCGATGATATTGTAACCGGGCGGTACGGATGGAAAAAATTCGTGTATCGTATGAGCAGAGCGATCGTTCATGTACGCACCGTGTATTACATTACATTCAATTTTAATCGTATTAATTCGCAGAATATCCGCCACGTGCTCGGGCTCGTGCGGCGTGTCCGACGTCTTTAACACTTTTGTTTTGTCGAATCCCAAAAGAGGTCCAATGGAATTTTTTATATTAAAATCAACGTCTCGATCACAATCGACGATACATTTCAACGTGTTGTTGTTTGCGCGAATGCTAAACTTTACGTCCGATTTCTTCTTCTTCGCCGCCGCCGTCGTCTTTCCTTTGCTGAGCTGCGAATTAATTTCCTCATTGATGTCGGACAGCTCGTACGAACCGACCGGTATTGTGATTAGTTCTCCATCAATTTTCAGGGCGTTGTTTTGTTGGTCGACATTGGGAATGGCGTTGTACGTTTCAAAGTTGATGAGAGACATTTCGTAGTCGCCGTCGTGTAACTCAATAGGAGGATTATAGTATGCCCGTAGAATGGAATCTCTAGCGCTAAGGGTGAACGTATACGACGTCATGGCTGCACGCGTTTCAACAGACATATGAAGAAATTAACGCCCTCGCAGGAAATTTAAACACAATGCGCCGCAATTGCTGCTATCGTAAGACTGATACGGTTCGTGGTTATATTTTACAAGTACATCGTTTCCGGCACTCTTAAAATATTTCACTATTTCCTTGCTCGGTCGTAAATTTCCAAAACTATCAAAGTAAATAACAATATCTCCCTTTTTAATGTAGGCGACCCAATGCGTTCCCGGCCCGTTCACACCGTCTAAATTAATTATACCGCGCTCGTTTCCCTTGCTAATACGTTGGGGTAAAGAGTCGCGCATAAACACGCCGCGAAAGTTGGGAATTCCTCGGGCGTACCGTTCTAAGTCTATGTTCGTCAGCGCAGTCGTTGGAATGCCAATCTTTTTTTTTTGTCTGCTTCTTCTTCTTCTTCTTCTTCTTACGCCGGCACCTTCCTTGTACGGTTTCAGATGTAAACCCTTCCCGGCGATTGCCTCCATCGCCTTATTATGACGTTCGCGCTCTCGAAGTTGTTGCGTTGCCGCTTTACTATCTTTAACCGCCTTAGCGATGGAGGATGCGCCTGATGCTAAGGCTCCCAAAGCGCTCAGACCAGCAAAAATTGGTATTAGAGGTAAAAAACCACCACTTTTAGGTATTGGAATTATTCGCTTTTTTCTTTGCTTTCTCCTTACTGCCGCCGCCGTTGTTGTTGTTGTGGGAAATTTAATTCCCTTTCCGCCGCGACCACGACGACGACTGCTAATAACCATATTTTTTTGTTTGTTTGTTCAACCTATCGCATCAACGTTCGAATGGTAAATGAATGATTTTAAAAGCAGTCGTCACTTAAAACATATGTTAGTAGGTAATTGAACAGTCATGAAGCTGGTTAAACAAAAATGTCGTCTGCACGTGAATAATGTTGATATTGTATCACAACAACAACATGGCGACGGCGGTAAGCATGGTCCCCTTTTGCCATCGAGCATTCGCGCAATAGTATGCGGCCCGTCCAATTGCGGTAAGACCAACGTAATGATCAGTCTACTGGAGGATCCGAACGGTTTGAGATTTGAAAATGTGTACGTGTATTCCAAGTCACTTTTTCAACCGAAATATCAATATCTAAAGGAGCTATTACAACCGTTAGTCGGTTATTACGAGTACTCCGACGATGCTGACATAATTCATCCTTCCGAGGCGAGTGAAAATTCCGTTTTTATTTTCGACGATGTTGCATGTCAGAAACAGTCCGTCATTCGGGACTATTTCAGCATGGGTCGTCATAAATCCATAGATAGTTTCTATTTGTGTCAAACTTATACGCACATTCCCAAACATCTTATTCGCGACAATGCCAATTTGTTGATTGTTTTCCCGATGGACGACCTAAATTTGCGACACATTTTCCAGGATACCGCTAGCAATACAGACTTTTTATCTTTCGACGATTTTAAAAAAATGTGTTCGTTATGTTGGGCCGATAAGTATAGTTTCTTAGCTATTAGTAAGGATAATGACTTGAACAACGGGCGATATAGAAAAGGTTTTCATTGCTACATAAAACTGCCGTAATGTCACCTAAAATGTCATTAGAAGACGGTCTTCACAAACGTTCAGACGTTTTTTTTTTGTTTTTGTTTTCTTATTGTACGCGCACGCATTATTAGCATAATGATGATGAGCTCTAAGGAAGAAACTGCTCGATTAATACGCGCCAAGAAAAACGTTAAACAAAAACTTGCCGCTCTTAAACAAAGTAAATTAAGTTCTGAAGAACAACTTAGGAGTAAATATAAACCAATAACAGAAACCCTTCAAAATATCATTACAACTAATGCAGCAGCAGCAGCACCTTCAACTGCTAAATTAGAACCAAAAGCTGAAATAAAAAAGGATGATAAGAATGCAACGAAGAAGGAGGAAGACATAATTAAGAAACCACTAGCACCGTCGCAGCAGCAGCAGAAGAAGAAAAAACCTAGAGGTCGAACATCAATACCCCTAGAAGAAGAAGATTACGATGATGTATTTCGAATTACAACACCTAGGCGAGAAGAAGAAGAAACGTTCGAAGCATATACAGACCCTGATGAAACTACAATCACACCGGCTCGCCAACGCGATTTGGAAACCACCGAAAGTTCATTCGTGGAGTATATGGATCAATTTGCCACCCTACCTAGACATTATATTGAGGGATATATTAGGGATACGGAAAACGTGTACGACACCGGACATTCTGGTGTCCACCATGATACGGAGTTGGATAAATTCTACCTAGGCTCGTCCGAATTACAATTTAACAGTCAAAATGATAATATTGTCGTTAATGGACGAGAGTTCAAGGGAACACCGGGCCTTTACGAATTAATATTTAAGAAAAATCCTATCAACGATACGAAGGACGATCAAAAGAATTATCGCGAAATAATTTTGATGACAAGTGCGGCACGAGTGAACTATGATCCAAATAAACAAATTGCCGGTAATGCTGGCGATAAATATCGAAATGTCATCGCACCGCTCATATACCAACAATCAACGCCCAAAAGTTCCCATCCGACGACGACAAGATCGAGAGCTAGCACTTGGACGGGCAGTAGAAGCAAATTTGGAGGGCGCAGTCTGATGAGCTACAATAACAAACCGATCGAGTATACATTCTGGGACGATCCCAACGAACTGGTTGAGCGCTTAAGGCTGTTGCTCGCATCGCAAAATGCTGGAAACGAGGAGGAATTGCGCGAAACGCGAATCATTGTATAAATTCGTAAATTTGACATTTTGACTATCACTTTTACCATGACTCTTGATAAGTTTGGTCGTCATATATCCGCTAGAAAAAAAAATTAATATCACCGTCGGCGGCGGCGGCGGATAAAGAACTATATGCGTACATATGTTTACCTATTCGTGGTTCGTATACATATAACTATGCTACATTAACATTTAATTACCAGTTGGATAACGGATCCGCTACATATAAATACCCATTGAAGCAAATAGGAGAAATCGAAAGTGTGACCGTTTTTCCTTTCGACTTAATCACGCACATTAATTCATCAAAAAAGGGTATTTCAAAGGATAATTTAATTGGAACTGTTATTCGGAAGGGTGATGCAATAACATTTAGCTTAGATACCGCTATTACATCATCTACCACAACGTTGACGGGAAGACATCGACCAATTAGTACGCATTTGTATGTGGAATTACTCGTTAAATATAGAATATGAGCGGCAGCAGCATCAAGCAACAAGTGGTCGACGAATTGCATAAATCGGCCCGAAAGACCTTCAAACGTAGACGCGTAATCGTGAAAGGACTAGATGATTTATTTCAAGCCGACCTTGTCGAGATGATTCCGTACGCGCGACAAAATCGCGGCCACAAATATATTCTCGTTGTTATCGATGTGTTTTCAAAATTTGCATGGGCCGTTCCGACAAAAACAAAGTCCTCCAAAGACGTAGCCGCCGCAATGAAAAAAATTCTATCCTCGGGACGTCATCCGGCAAATTTACAAACCGATATGGGTAAAGAATTTTACGGGCGCGAATTCTCAATGCTAATGAAACAATTCAATATCAATCATTATTCGACATATAGTGTGATGAAGGCGTCGGTAGTGGAACGTTTAAATAGAACACTAAAAGCGATGATGTGGAAAGAGTTCAGCATGCAGGGGTCCTATGCGTGGTTGAAACTATTGCCAATTATTGTTTCAAAATATAATAATAACGTTCATTCAACGATTAAAATGAAACCGGTAAATGTTACTCGCGAAAATGAAAAACAGCTATTGGACAGCGTCTATAATTACATTAAAATGAGTAATTTAATTACAAAATTTAAACGAAACGACCACGTAAGGATTTCGAAATATCGCAGTCTATTCGCGAAGGGTTACCAACCAAGTTGGAGCAACGAAGTCTTTATAGTTGATAAAATTCAATATACCAATCCCACAACTTACCTATTGCGCGATCTTAGCGGCGAACCCATTTTGGGGTCATTTTACGAGCAGGAATTGCAAAAGGCAAAGCATCCGGACGTTCAACTCGTCGAAAAAGTGCTCAGAAAGAAGGGAAATCGATTGTACGTCAAATGGTTGGGTCTCGACGAGCGAAGTTGGATTTCTAAAGCCGACCTTGTATAAAAATCCAAGAAGCGATTCAGTTCATTCATTTATTCATTACAATGCCGCTGTTAGTCAACTCGAATGTCGTCTTCGGCAGGGGGTTTGTTAATTCCCTCATCGATAAGTTGCCCATCGAACTTCACATGCCCGGCGGCTACCACTTCTGCGGGCCCGGCACAAAACTTCAAGAGCGTCTAGCACGCGGCGATAGAGGCATCAACGAGCTCGATCGCGCTTGCAAGGGTCATGATTTGGCGTACCATTGGCACAAGGAACTGCACAAGAGGCATGCGGCAGATAAAATTCTAGAGGAAGCGGCTTGGACACGCGTTAAGCATCCATCGGCAGCCACCGGTGAAAAAATAAGCGCCTGGCTGGTGACATCGGCTATGAAAGCTAAACGTAAATTGGGATTAGGCATGAGACGGCGGCAACAACAACTGCAGCGGCGACGACGACAACGACGACACCGCCTAGCAACCTATCGTCGAGCAAAAATCAACAAGATAAAATTTAAATAAAATGTAGTACTTCCTTTTTTATTTTTTCACTAATAAATAAGTTTAAACAGCACAGTCTTTTATTTCAAATGCGACTGACCGACCGACTGCTCGAGGCAACCGCTCGGTCGGTCGGTCGGTCGGTCGGTCGGTCTCCGTCGCGTGTCATTCCCCAATAAGCTTTTGCAGATAAATTGGCCTCTTGGCCTGCCTGATAGGTTACCGAACTAGCTGTATGCGTGTTCTCCGAAAGCGAGATCAAACCTATGCAAAGACATTTTTTTAAATTTAAATTATAAATAACGCCTACGGCCGAGAGATGACGCACGCATTTAAATTTCAAAAGTTAATTCTCTATATTACCAACAGAAACTCATTCGCAAAATGGCCCACAGATGGCGCTCAAACCTCAATCGAAAATCGACCACCAGATGGCGCCTGCATGCCACCCACAACGCCCGCGCACACACACATCACCCTACCAACACACAGATGGCGCTGCTATCAAATTACACATCAAACTCTACTTCCACTCGACTGTTGTAACGAGACGAGTCCACTTCCACTTGACTGTTTTAGGAGCCGTGAATAATATCTACTGGTTCGTAATTTTACCCGGAGTTTTAGTTGGGTTCGTAATTTTACCCGGAGTCTTGAGTTAATAGTTGGGTTCGTATTTTTACCCGGACTTTTAGTTGGGTTCGTAATTTTACCCGGAGTTTTAGTTGGGTTCGTCATTTTACCCGGAGTTTTAGTTGGGTTCGTAATTTTACCCGGAGTTTTACTTGGGTTCGTAATTTTACCCGGAGTTTTACTTGGGTTCTTAATTTTACCCGGAGTTTTAGTTGGGTTCGTAATTTTACCCGGAGTTTTAGTTGGGTTCGTAATTTTACCCGGACTTTTTAGTTGGGTTCGTATTTTTTACCCGGACTTTTAGTTGGGTTCGTAATTTTACCCGGAGTTTTAGTTGGGTTCGTAATTTTACCCGGAGTTTTACTTGAGTTCGTAATATTACCCGGAGTTTTAGTTGGGTTCGTAATTTTACCCGGACTTTTTAGTTGGGTTCGTAATTTTACCCGGACTTTTTAGTTGGGTTCGTATTTTTTACTCGGAGTTTTAGTTGGGTTCGTAATTTTACCCGGACTTTTAGTTGGGTTCGTAATTTTACCCGGAGTTTTAGTTGGGTTCGTAATTTTACCCGGAGTTTTACTTGGGTTCGTAATTTTACCCGGAGTTTTACTTGGGTTCGTAATTTTACCCGGAGTTTTAGTTGGGGTCGTAATTTTACCCGGAGTTTTAGTTGGGTTCGTAATTTTACCCGGACTTTTTAGTTGGGTTCGTATTTTTTACCCGGACTTTTAGTTGGGTTCGTAATTTTACCCGGAGTTTTAATTGGGTTCGTAATTTTACCCGGAGTTTTAGTTGAGTTCGTAATTTTACCCGGAGTTTTAGTTGGGTTCGTAATTTTACCCGGACTTTTTAGTTGGGTTCGTAATTTTACCCGGACTTTTTAGTTGGGTTCGTAATTTTACCCGGACTTTTTAGTTGGGTTCGTAATTTTACCCGGAGTTTTAGTTGGGTTCGTAATTTTACCCGGACTTTTTAGTTGGGTTCGAATTTTTTACCCGGACTTTTAGTTGGGTTCATAATTTTACCCGGAGTTTTAGTAGGGTTCGTAATTTTACCCGGACCTTTTAGTTTTGTTCGTATTTTGTACCCGGACTTTTAGTTGGGTTCGTAATTTTACCCGGAGTTTTAGTTGGGTTCGTAATTTTACCCGGAGTTTTACTTGGGTTCGTAATTTTACCCGGACTTTTTAGTTGGGTTCGTATTTTTTACCCGGACTTTTAGTTGGGTTCGTAATTTTACCCGGAGTTTTAGTTGGGTTCGTAATTTTACCCGGAGTTTTAGTTGGGTTCGTAATTTTACCCGGAGTTTTACTTGGGTTCGTAATTTTACCCGGAGTTTTACTTGGGTTCGTAATTTTACCCGGAGTTTTAGTTGGGTTCGTAATTTTACCCGGAGTTTTAGTTGGGTTCGTAATTTTACCCGGACTTTTTAGTTGGGTTCGTATTTTTTACCCGGACTTTTAGTTGGGTTCGTAATTTTACCCGGAGTTTTAGTTGGGTTCGTAATTTTACCCGGAGTTTTAGTTGAGTTCGTAATTTTACCCGGAGTTTTAGTTGGGTTCGTAATTTTACCCGGACTTTTTAGGGTTCGTAATTTTACCCGGACTTTTTAGTTGGGTTCGTATTTTTTACCCGGAGTTTTAGTTGGGTTCGTAATTTTACCCGGAGTTTTAGTTGGGTTCGTAATTTTACCCGGACTTTTTAGTTGGGTTCGTATTTTTTACCCGGACTTTTAGTTGGGTTCGTAATTTTACCCGGAGTCTTAGTTGGGTTCGTAATTTTACCCGGAGTTTTAGTTGAGTTCGTAATTTTACCCGGAGTTTTAGTTGGGTTCGTAATTTTACCCGGACTTTTTAGTTGGGTTCGTAATTTTACCCGGGCTTTTTAGTTGGGTTCGTAATTTTACCCGGACTTTTTAGTTGGGTTCGTAATTTTACCCGGAGTTTTAGTTGGGTTCGTAATTTTACCCGGACTTTTTAGTTGGGTTCGAATTTTTTACCCGGACTTTTAGTTGGGTTCATAATTTTACCCGGAGTTTTAGTTGGGTTCGTAATTTTACCCGGACCTTTTAGTTGGGTTCGTATTTTGTACCCGGACTTTTAGTTGGGTTCGTAATTTTACCCGGAGTTTTAGTTGGGTTCGTAATTTTACCCTGAGTTTTAGTTGGGTTCGTAATTTTACCCGGAGTCTTGAGTTACCCGGACTTTTTAGTTGGGTTCGTATTTTTACCCGGACTTTTAGTTGGGTTCGTAATTTTACCCGGAGTTTTAGTTGGGTTCGTAATTTTACATGGAGTTTTAGTTGGGTTCGTAATTTTACCCGGAGTTTTAGTTGGGTTCGTAATTTTACCCGGAGTTTTAGTTGGGTTCGTAATTTTACCCGGAGTTTTAGTTGGGTTCGTAATTTTACCCGGAGTTTTAGTTGAGTTCGTAATTTTACCCGGAGTTTTAGTTGGGTTCGTAATTTTACCCGGACTTTTTAGTTGGGTTCGTAATTTTACCCGGACTTTTTAGTTGGGTTCGTATTTTTTACCCGGAGTTTTAGTTGGGTTCGTAATTTTACCCGGAGTTTTAGTTGGGTTCGTAATTTTACCCGGACTTTTTAGGTGGGTTCGTATTTTTTACCCGGACTTTTAGTTGGGTTCGTAATTTTACCCGGAGTCTTAGTTGGGTTCGTAATTTTACCCGGAGTTTTAGTTGAGTTCGTAATTTTACCCGGAGTTTTAGTTGGGTTCGTAATTTTACCCGGACTTTTTAGTTGGGTTCGTAATTTTACCCGGACTTTTTAGTTGGGTTCGTAATTTTACCCGGAGTTTTAGTTGAGTTCGTAATTTTACCCGGAGTTTTAGTTGGGTTCGTAATTTTACCCGGACTTTTTAGTTGGGTTCGTAATTTTACCCGGGCTTTTTAGTTGGGTTCGTAATTTTACCCGGACTTTTTAGTTGGGTTCGTAATTTTACCCGGAGTTTTAGTTGGGTTCGTAATTTTACCCGGACTTTTTAGTTGGGTTCGAATTTTTTACCCGGACTTTTAGTTGGGTTCATAATTTTACCCGGAGTTTTAGTTGGGTTCGTAATTTTACCCGGACCTTTTAGTTGGGTTCGTATTTTGTACCCGGACTTTTAGTTGGGTTCGTAATTTTACCCGGAGTTTTAGTTGGGTTCGTAATTTTACCCTGAGTTTTAGTTGGGTTCGTAATTTTACCCGGAGTCTTGAGTTACCCGGACTTTTTAGTTGGGTTCGTATTTTTACCCGGACTTTTAGTTGGGTTCGTAATTTTACCCGGAGTTTTAGTTGGGTTCGTAATTTTACATGGAGTTTTAGTTGGGTTCGTAATTTTACCCGGACTTTTTAGTTGGGTTCGAATTTTTTACCCGGACTTTTAGTTGGGTTCATAATTTTACCCGGAGTTTTAGTTGGGTTCGTAATTTTACCCGGACCTTTTAGTTTTGTTCGTATTTTGTACCCGGACTTTTAGTTGGGTTCGTAATTTTACCCGGAGTTTTAGTTGGGTTCGTAATTTTACCCGGAGTTTTACTTGGGTTCGTAATTTTACCCGGACTTTTTAGTTGGGTTCGTATTTTTTACCCGGACTTTTAGTTGGGTTCGTAATTTTACCCGGAGTTTTAGTTGGGTTCGTAATTTTACCCGGAGTTTTAGTTGGGTTCGTAATTTTACCCGGAGTTTTAGTTGGGTTCGTAATTTTACCCGGAGTTTTAGTTGAGTTCGTAATTTTACCCGGAGTTTTAGTTGGGTTCGTAATTTTACCCGGACTTTTTAGTTGGGTTCGTAATTTTACCCGGACTTTTTAGTTGGGTTCGTATTTTTTACCCGGAGTTTTAGTTGGGTTCGTAATTTTACCCGGAGTTTTAGTTGGGTTCGTAATTTTACCCGGACTTTTTAGGTGGGTTCGTATTTTTTACCCGGACTTTTAGTTGGGTTCGTAATTTTACCCGGAGTCTTAGTTGGGTTCGTAATTTTACCCGGAGTTTTAGTTGAGTTCGTAATTTTACCCGGAGTTTTAGTTGGGTTCGTAATTTTACCCGGACTTTTTAGTTGGGTTCGTAATTTTACCCGGACTTTTTAGTTGGGTTCGTAATTTTACCCGGACTTTTTAGTTGGGTTCGTAATTTTACCCGGAGTTTTAGTTGGGTTCGTAATTTTACCCGGACTTTTTAGTTGGGTTCGAATTTTTTACCCGGACTTTTAGTTGGGTTCATAATTTTACCCGGAGTTTTAGTTGGGTTCGTAATTTTACCCGGACCTTTTAGTTGGGTTCGTATTTTGTACCCGGACTTTTAGTTGGGTTCGTAATTTTACCCGGAGTTTTAGTTGGGTTCGTAATTTTACCCTGAGTTTTAGTTGGGTTCGTAATTTTACCCGGAGTCTTGAGTTACCCGGACTTTTTAGTTGGGTTCGTATTTTTACCCGGACTTTTAGTTGGGTTCGTAATTTTACCCGGAGTTTTAGTTGGGTTCGTAATTTTACATGGAGTTTTAGTTGGGTTCGTAATTTTACCCGGAGTTTTACTTGGGTTCGTAATTTTACCCGGAGTTTCACTTGGGTTCGTAATTTTACCCGGAGTTTTAGTTGGGTTCGTAATTTTACCCGGAGTTTTAGTTGGGTTCGTAATTTTACCCGGACTTTTTAGTTGGCTTCGTATTTTTTACCCGGACTTCTAGTTGGGTTCGTAATTTTACCCGGAGTTTTAGTTGGGTTCGTAATTTTACCCGGAGTTTTAGTTGAGTTCGTAATTTTACCCGGAGTTTTAGTTGGGTTTGAAATTTTACCCGGACTTTTTAGTTGGGTTCGTAATTTTACCCGGACTTTTTAGTTGGGTGCCGTATTTTTTACCCGGAGTTTTAGTTGGGTTCGTAATTTTACCCGTAGTTTTAGTTGGGTTCGTAATTTTACCCGGACTTTTTAGTTGTGTTGGTAATTTTACCCGGAGTTTTAGTTGGGTTCATATTTTTTACCGGACTTTTTAGTTGGGTTCGTATTTTTTACCCGGAGTTTTAGTTGGGTTCGTATTTTTTACCCGGAGTTTTAGTTGGGTTCGTATTTTTACCCGGAGTTTTAGTTGGGTTCGTATTTTTACCCGGAGTTTTAGTTGGGTTCGTATTTTTTACCCGGACTTTTTAGTTGGGTTAGTATTTTTGCCCGGAGTTTTAGTTGGGTTCGTATTTTTTAGCCGGAGTTTTAGTTGGGTTCGTATTTTTTACCCGGAGTTTTAGTTGGGTTCGTATTTTTACCCGGAGTTTTAGTTGGGTTCGTATTTTTACCCGGAGTTTTAGTTGGGTTCGTATTTTTTACCCGGAGTTTTAGTTGGGTTCGTATTTTTACCCGGAGTTTTAGTTGGGTTCGTAATTTTAACCGGACTTTTTAGTTGGGTTCGAATTTTTTACCCGGACTTTTAGTTGGGTTCGTAATTTTACCCGGACTTTTTAGTTGGGTTCGAATTTTTTACCCGGACTTTTAGTTGGGTTCATAATTTTACCCGGAGTTTTAGTTGGGTTCGTAATTTTACCCGGACCTTTTAGTTGGGTTCGTATTTTGTACCCGGACTTTTAGTTGGGTTCGTAATTTTACCCGGAGTTTTAGTTGGGTTCGTAATTTTACCCTGAGTTTTAGTTGGGTTCGTAATTTTACCCGGAGTCTTGAGTTACACGGACTTTTTAGTTGGGTTCGTATTTTTACCCGGACTTTTAGTTGGGTTCGTAATTTTACCCGGAGTTTTAGTTGGGTTCATATTTTTTACCGGACTTTTTAGTTGGGTTCGTATTTTTTACCCGGAGTTTTAGTTGGGTTCGTATTTTTTACCCGGAGTTTTAGTTGGGTTCGTATTTTTACCCGGAGTTTTAGTTGGGTTCGTATTTTTACCCGGAGTTTTAGGTGGGTTCGTATTTTTTACCCGGACTTTTTAGTTGGGTTAGTATTTTTGCCCGGAGTTTTAGTTGGGTTCGTATTTTTTAGCCGGAGTTTTAGTTGGGTTCGTATTTTTTACCCGGAGTTTTAGTTGGGTTCGTATTTTTACCCAGAGTTTTAGTTGGGTTCGTATTTTTACCCGGAGTTTTAGTTGGGTTCGTATTTTTTACCCGGAGTTTTAGTTGGGTTCGTATTTTTACCCGGAGTTTTAGTTGGGTTCGTAATTTTACCCGGACTTTTTAGTTGGGTTCGAATTTTTTACCCGGACTTTTAGTTGGGTTCGTAATTTTACCCGGACTTTTTAGTTGGGTTCGAATTTTTTACCCGGACTTTTAGTTGGGTTCATAATTTTACCCGGAGTTTTAGTTGGGTTCGTAATTTTACCCGGACCTTTTAGTTGGGTTCGTATTTTGTACCCGGACTTTTAGTTGGGTTCGTAATTTTACCCGGAGTTTTAGTTGGGTTCGTAATTTTACCCTGAGTTTTAGTTGGGTTCGTAATTTTACCCGGAGTCTTGAGTTACCCGGACTTTTTAGTTGGGTTCGTATTTTTACCCGGACTTTTAGTTGGGTTCGTAATTTTACCCGGAGTTTTAGTTGGGTTCGTAATTTTACATGGAGTTTTAGTTGGGTTCGTAATTTTACCCGGAGTTTTACTTGGGTTCGTAATTTTACCCGGAGTTTTACTTGGGTTCGTAATTTTACCCGGAGTTTTAGTTGGGTTCGTAATTTTACCCGGAGTTTTAGTTGGGTTCGTAATTTTACCCGGACTTTTTAGTTGGGTTCGTATTTTTTACCCGGACTTCTAGTTGGGTTCGTAATTTTACCCGGAGTTTTAGTTGGGTTCGTATTTTTTACCCGGAGTTTTAGTTGGGTTCGTATTTTTTACCCGGAGTTTTAGTTGGGTTCGTATTTTTACCAGGAGTTTTAGTTGGGTTCGTATTTTTACCCGGAGTTTTAGTTGGGTTCGTATTTTTTACCCGGAGTTTTAGTTGGGTTCGTATTTTTACCCGGAGCTTTAGTTGGGTTCGTATTTTTACCCGGAGTTTTAGTTGGGTTCGTATTTTTTACCCGGACTTTTTAGTTGGGTTAGTATTTTTGCCCGGAGTTTTAGTTGGGTTCGTATTTTTTTACCCGGAGTTTTAGTTGGGTTCTAAATGTTACCCGGACTTTTTTGTTTGGTTCGTATTTTTTACCCGGAGTTTTAGTTGGGCTCGTAATTTTACCCGCACTTTTTAGTTGGGTTCGTAATTTTACCCGGAGTTTTAGTTGGGTTCGTAATTTTACCCGGAGTTTTAGTTGGGTTCGTAATTTTACCCGGAGTTTTAGTTGGGTTCGTAATTTTACCCGGAGTTTTAGTTGGGTTCGTAATTTTACCCGGAGTTTTAGTTGGGTTAGTAATTTTACCCGGAGTTTTAGTTGGGTTCGTAATTTTACCCGGACTTTTTAGTTGGGTTCGTATTTTTTACCCGGACTTTTAGTTGGGTTCGTAATTTTACCCGGAGTTTTAGTTGGGTTCGTAATTTTACCCGGAGTTTTAGTTGAGTTCGTAATTTTACCCGGAGTTTTAGTTGGGTTAGTAATTTTACCCGGACTTTTTATTTGGGTTCGTAATTTTACCCGGACTTTTTAGTTGGGTTCGTAATTTTACCCGGAGTTTTAGTTGGGTTCGTAATTTTACCCGGAGTTTTACTTGGGTTCGTAATTTTACCCGGACTTTTTAGTTGGGTTCGTATTTTTTACACGGACTTTTAGTTGGGTTCGTAATTTTACCCGGAGTTTTAGTTGGGTTCGTAATTTTACCCGGATCTTTTAGTTGGGTTCGTATTTTGTACCCGGACTTTTAGTTGGCTTCGTAATTTTACCCGGAGTTTTAGTTGGGTTCGTAATTTTAAGCGGAGTTTTAGTTGGGTTCGTAATTTTACCCGGAGTCTTGAGTTACCCGTACTTTTTAGTTGGGTTCGTATTTCTACCCGGACTTTTAGTTGGGTTCGTAATTTTACCCGGAGTTTTAGTTGGGTTCGTAATTTTACCCGGAGTTTTAGTTGGGTTCGTAATTTTACCCGGAGTTTTACTTGGGTTCGTAATTTTACCCGGAGTTTTACTTGGGTTCGTAATTTTACCCGGAGTTTTAGTTGGGTTCGTAATTTTACCCGGAGTTTTAGTTGGGTTCGTAATTTTACCCGGACTTTTTAGTTGGGTTCGTATTTTTTACCCGGACTTTTAGTTGGGTTCGTAATTTTACCCGGAGTTTTAGTTGGGTTCGTAATTTTACCCGGAGTTTTAGTTGAGTTCGTAATTTTACCCGGAGTTTTAGTTGGGTTCGTAATTTTACCCGGACTTTTTAGTTGGGTTCGTAATTTTACCCGGACCTTTTAGTTGGGTTCGTATTTTTTACCCGGAGTTTTAGTTGGGTTCGTAATTTTACCCGGAGTTTTAGTTGGGTTCGTAATTTTACCCGGACTTTTTAGTTGGGTTCGTATTTTTTACCCGGACTTTTAGTTGGCTTCGTAATTTTACCCGGAGTTTTAGTTGGGTTCGTATTTTTTACCCGGAGTTTTAGTTGGGTTCGTATTTTTTACCCGGAGTTTTAGTTGGGTTCGTATTTTTACCCGGAGTTTTAGTTGTGTTGGTATTTTTACCCGGAGTTTTAGTTGGGTTCGTATTTTTTACCCGGACTTGTTAGTTGGGTTAGTATTTTTGCCCGGAGTTTTAGTTGGGTTCGTATTTTTTAGCCGGAGTTTTAGTTGGGTTCGTATTTTTTACCCGGAGTTTTAGTTGGGTTCGTATTTTTACTCGGAGTTTTAGTTGGGTTCGTATTTTTACCCGGAGTTTTAGTTGGGTTCGTATTTTTTACCCGGAGTTTTAGTTGGGTTCGTATTTTTACCCGGAGTTTTAGTTGGGTTCGTATTTTTACCCGGAGTTTTAGTTGGGTTCGTATTTTTTACCCGGACTTTTTAGTTGGGTTAGTATTTTTGCCCGGAGTTTTAGTTGGGTTCGTATTTTTTCCCGTACTTTTAGTTGGGTTCGTAATTTTACCCGGAGGTTTAGCTGGGTTCGTAATTTTACCCGGAGTTTCACTTGGGTTCGTAATTTTACCCGGACTTTTTAGTTGGGTTCGTAGTTTTTACCCGGACTTTTAGTTGGGTTCGTAATTTTCCCCGGACTTTTTAGTTGGGTTCGTATTTTTTACCCGGACTTTTAGTTGGGTTCGTAATTTTACCCGGAGTTTTAGTTGGGTTCGTAATTTTACCCGGAGTTTTACTTGGGTTCGTAATTTTACCCGGACTTTTTAGTTGGGTTCGTATTTTTTACCCGGAGTTTTAGTTGGGTTCGTAATTTTACCCGGACTTTTTAGTTGGGTTCGTATTTTTTACCCGGACTTTTAGTTGGGTTCGTAATTTTACCCGGAGTTTTAGTTGGGTTCGTATTTTTTACCCGGAGTTTTAGTTGGGTTCGTATTTTTTACCCGGAGTTTTAGTTGGGTTCGTATTTTTACCCGGAGTTTTAGTTGTGTTGGTAATTTTACCCGGAGTTTTAGTTGGGTTCATATTTTTTACCGGACTTTTTAGTTGGGTTCGTATTTTTTTACCCGGAGTTTTAGTTGGGTTCGTATTTTTTATCCGGAGTTTTAGTTGGGTTCGTATTTTTACCCGGAGTCTTAGTTGGGTTCGTATTTTTACCCGGAGTTTTAGTTGGGTTCGTATTTTTTACCCGGACTTTTTAGTTGGGTTCGTATTTTTTACCCGGAGTTTTAGTTGGGTTCGTATTTTTACCAGGAGTTTTAGTTGGGTTCGTATTTTTACCCGGAGTTTTTAGTTGGGTTCGAATTTTTTACCCGGACTTTTAGTTGGGTTCATAATTTTACCCGGAGTTTTAGTTGGGTTCGTAATTTTACCCGGACCTTTTAGTTTTGTTCGTATTTTGTACCCGGACTTTTAGTTGGGTTCGTAATTTTACCCGGAGTTTTAGTTGGGTTCGTAATTTTACCCGGAGTTTTACTTGGGTTCGTAATTTTACCCGGACTTTTTAGTTGGGTTCGTATTTTTTACCCGGACTTTTAGTTGGGTTCGTAATTTTACCCGGAGTTTTAGTTGGGTTCGTAATTTTACCCGGAGTTTTAGTTGGGTTCGTAATTTTACCCGGAGTTTTACTTGGGTTCGTAATTTTACCCGGAGTTTTACTTGGGTTCGTAATTTTACCCGGAGTTTTAGTTGGGTTCGTAATTTTACCCGGAGTTTTAGTTGGGTTCGTAATTTTACCCGGACTTTTTAGTTGGGTTCGTATTTTTTACCCGGACTTTTAGTTGGGTTCGTAATTTTACCCGGAGTTTTAGTTGGGTTCGTAATTTTACCCGGAGTTTTAGTTGAGTTCGTAATTTTACCCGGAGTTTTAGTTGGGTTCGTAATTTTACCCGGACTTTTTAGTTGGGTTCGTAATTTTACCCGGACTTTTTAGTTGGGTTCGTATTTTTTACCCGGAGTTTTAGTTGGGTTCGTAATTTTACCCGGAGTTTTAGTTGGGTTCGTAATTTTACCCGGACTTTTTAGGTGGGTTCGTATTTTTTACCCGGACTTTTAGTTGGGTTCGTAATTTTACCCGGAGTCTTAGTTGGGTTCGTAATTTTACCCGGAGTTTTAGTTGAGTTCGTAATTTTACCCGGAGTTTTAGTTGGGTTCGTAATTTTACCCGGACTTTTTAGTTGGGTTCGTAATTTTACCCGGACTTTTTAGTTGGGTTCGTAATTTTACCCGGACTTTTTAGTTGGGTTCGTAATTTTACCCGGAGTTTTAGTTGGGTTCGTAATTTTACCCGGACTTTTTAGTTGGGTTCGAATTTTTTACCCGGACTTTTAGTTGGGTTCATAATTTTACCCGGAGTTTTAGTTGGGTTCGTAATTTTACCCGGACCTTTTAGTTGGGTTCGTATTTTGTACCCGGACTTTTAGTTGGGTTCGTAATTTTACCCGGAGTTTTAGTTGGGTTCGTAATTTTACCCTGAGTTTTAGTTGGGTTCGTAATTTTACCCGGAGTCTTGAGTTACCCGGACTTTTTAGTTGGGTTCGTATTTTTACCCGGACTTTTAGTTGGGTTCGTAATTTTACCCGGAGTTTTAGTTGGGTTCGTAATTTTACATGGAGTTTTAGTTGGGTTCGTAATTTTACCCGGAGTTTTACTTGGGTTCGTAATTTTACCCGGAGTTTCACTTGGGTTCGTAATTTTACCCGGAGTTTTAGTTGGGTTCGTAATTTTACCCGGAGTTTTAGTTGGGTTCGTAATTTTACCCGGACTTTTTAGTTGGCTTCGTATTTTTTACCCGGACTTCTAGTTGGGTTCGTAATTTTACCCGGAGTTTTAGTTGGGTTCGTAATTTTACCCGGAGTTTTAGTTGAGTTCGTAATTTTACCCGGAGTTTTAGTTGGGTTCGAAATTTTACCCGGACTTTTTAGTTGGGTTCGTAATTTTACCCGGACTTTTTAGTTGGGTGCCGTCTTTTTTACCCGGAGTTTTAGTTGGGTTCGTAATTTTACCCGTAGTTTTAGTTGGGTTCGTAATTTTACCCGGACTTTTTAGTTGTGTTGGTAATTTTACCCGGAGTTTTAGTTGGGTTCATATTTTTTACCGGACTTTTTAGTTGGGTTCGTATTTTTTACCCGGAGTTTTAGTTGGGTTCGTATTTTTTACCCGGAGTTTTAGTTGGGTTCGTATTTTTACCCGGAGTTTTAGTTGGGTTCGTATTTTTACCCGGAGTTTTAGTTGGGTTCGTATTTTTTACCCGGACTTTTTAGTTGGGTTAGTATTTTTGCCCGGAGTTTTAGTTGGGTTCGTATTTTTTAGCCGGAGTTTTAGTTGGGTTCGTATTTTTTACCCGGAGTTTTAGTTGGGTTCGTATTTTTACCCGGAGTTTTAGTTGGGTTCGTATTTTTACCCGGAGTTTTAGTTGGGTTCGTATTTTTTACCCGGACTTTTTAGTTGGGTTCGAATTTTTTACCCGGACTTTTAGTTGGGTTCGTAATTTTACCCGGACTTTTTAGTTGGGTTCGAATTTTTTACCCGGACTTTTAGTTGGGTTCATAATTTTACCCGGAGTTTTAGTTGGGTTCGTAATTTTACCCGGACCTTTTAGTTGGGTTCGTATTTTGTACCCGGACTTTTAGTTGGGTTCGTAATTTTACCCGGAGTTTTAGTTGGGTTCGTAATTTTACCCTGAGTTTTAGTTGGGTTCGTAATTTTACCCGGAGTCTTGAGTTACCCGGACTTTTTAGTTGGGTTCGTATTTTTACCCGGACTTTTAGTTGGGTTCGTAATTTTACCCGGAGTTTTAGTTGGGTTCGTAATTTTACATGGAGTTTTAGTTGGGTTCGTAATTTTACCCGGAGTTTTACTTGGGTTCGTAATTTTACCCGGAGTTTTACTTGGGTTCGTAATTTTACCCGGAGTTTTAGTTGGGTTCGTAATTTTACCCGGAGTTTTAGTTGGGTTCGTAATTTTACCCGGACTTTTTAGTTGGGTTCGTATTTTTTACCCGGACTTCTAGTTGGGTTCGTAATTTTACCCGGAGTTTTAGTTGGGTTCGTAATTTTACCCGGAGTTTTAGTTGAGTTCGTAATTTTACCCGGAGTTTTAGTTGGGTTCGAAATTTTACCCGGACTTTTTATTTGGGTTCGTAATTTTACCCGGACTTTTTAGTTGGGTACCGTATTTTTTACCCGGAGTTTTAGTTGGGTTCGTAATTTTACCCGGAGTTTTAGTTGGGTTCGTAATTTTACCCGGACTTTTTAGTTGTGTTGGTAATTTTACCCGGAGTTTTAGTTGGGTTCATATTTTTTACCGGACTTTTTAGTTGGGTTCGTATTTTTTACCCGGAGTTTTAGTTGGGTTCGTATTTTTTACCCGGAGTTTTAGTTGGGTTCGTAATTTTACCCGTAGTTTTAGTTGGGTTCGTAATTTTACCCGGACTTTTTAGTTGTGTTGGTAATTTTACCCGGAGTTTTAGTTGGGTTCATATTTTTTACCGGACTTTTTAGTTGGGTTCGTATTTTTTACCCGGAGTTTTAGTTGGGTTCGTATTTTTTACCCGGAGTTTTAGTTGGGTTCGTATTTTTACCCGGAGTTTTAGTTGGGTTCGTATTTTTACCCGGAGTTTTAGTTGGGTTCGTATTTTTTACCCGGACTTTTTAGTTGGGTTAGTATTTTTGCCCGGAGTTTTAGTTGGGTTCGTATTTTTTAGCCGGAGTTTTAGTTGGGTTCGTATTTTTTACCCGGAGTTTTAGTTGGGTTCGTATTTTTACCCGGAGTTTTAGTTGGGTTCGTATTTTTACCCGGAGTTTTAGTTGGGTTCGTATTTTTTACCCGGAGTTTTAGTTGGGTTCGTATTTTTACCCGGAGTTTTAGTTGGGTTCGTAATTTTACCCGGACTTTTTAGTTGGGTTCGAATTTTTTACCCGGACTTTTAGTTGGGTTCGTAATTTTACCCGGACTTTTTAGTTGGGTTCGAATTTTTTACCCGGACTTTTAGTTGGGTTCATAATTTTACCCGGAGTTTTAGTTGGGTTCGTAATTTTACCCGGACCTTTTAGTTGGGTTCGTATTTTGTACCCGGACTTTTAGTTGGGTTCGTAATTTTACCCGGAGTTTTAGTTGGGTTCGTAATTTTACCCTGAGTTTTAGTTGGGTTCGTAATTTTACCCGGAGTCTTGAGTTACCCGGACTTTTTAGTTGGGTTCGTATTTTTACCCGGACTTTTAGTTGGGTTCGTAATTTTACCCGGAGTTTTAGTTGGGTTCGTAATTTTACATGGAGTTTTAGTTGGGTTCGTAATTTTACCCGGAGTTTTACTTGGGTTCGTAATTTTACCCGGAGTTTTACTTGGGTTCGTAATTTTACCCGGAGTTTTAGTTGGGTTCGTAATTTTACCCGGAGTTTTAGTTGGGTTCGTAATTTTACCCGGACTTTTTAGTTGGGTTCGTATTTTTTACCCGGACTTCTAGTTGGGTTCGTAATTTTACCCGGAGTTTTAGTTGGGTTCGTATTTTTTACCCGGAGTTTTAGTTGGGTTCGTATTTTTTACCCGGAGTTTTAGTTGGGTTCGTATTTTTACCAGGAGTTTTAGTTGGGTTCGTATTTTTACCCGGAGTTTTAGTTGGGTTCGTATTTTTTACCCGGAGTTTTAGTTGGGTTCGTATTTTTACCCGGAGCTTTAGTTGGGTTCGTATTTTTACCCGGAGTTTTAGTTGGGTTCGTATTTTTTACCCGGACTTTTTAGTTGGGTTAGTATTTTTGCCCGGAGTTTTAGTTGGGTTCGTATTTTTTTACCCGGAGTTTTAGTTGGGTTCTAAATGTTACCCGGACTTTTTTGTTTGGTTCGTATTTTTTACCCGGAGTTTTAGTTGGGCTCGTAATTTTACCCGCACTTTTTAGTTGGGTTCGTAATTTTACCCGGAGTTTTAGTTGGGTTCGTAATTTTACCCGGAGTTTTAGTTGGGTTCGTAATTTTACCCGGAGTTTTAGTTGGGTTCGTAATTTTACCCGGAGTTTTAGTTGGGTTCGTAATTTTACCCGGAGTTTTAGTTGGGTTAGTAATTTTACCCGGAGTTTTAGTTGGGTTCGTAATTTTACCCGGACTTTTTAGTTGGGTTCGTATTTTTTACCCGGACTTTTAGTTGGGTTCGTAATTTTACCCGGAGTTTTAGTTGGGTTCGTAATTTTACCCGGAGTTTTAGTTGAGTTCGTAATTTTACCCGGAGTTTTAGTTGGGTTAGTAATTTTACCCGGACTTTTTATTTGGGTTCGTAATTTTACCCGGACTTTTTAGTTGGGTTCGTAATTTTACCCGGAGTTTTAGTTGGGTTCGTAATTTTACCCGGAGTTTTACTTGGGTTCGTAATTTTACCCGGACTTTTTAGTTGGGTTCGTATTTTTTACACGGACTTTTAGTTGGGTTCGTAATTTTACCCGGAGTTTTAGTTGGGTTCGTAATTTTACCCGGATCTTTTAGTTGGGTTCGTATTTTGTACCCGGACTTTTAGTTGGCTTCGTAATTTTACCCGGAGTTTTAGTTGGGTTCGTAATTTTAAGCGGAGTTTTAGTTGGGTTCGTAATTTTACCCGGAGTCTTGAGTTACCCGTACTTTTTAGTTGGGTTCGTATTTCTACCCGGACTTTTAGTTGGGTTCGTAATTTTACCCGGAGTTTTAGTTGGGTTCGTAATTTTACCCGGAGTTTTAGTTGGGTTCGTAATTTTACCCGGAGTTTTACTTGGGTTCGTAATTTTACCCGGAGTTTTACTTGGGTTCGTAATTTTACCCGGAGTTTTAGTTGGGTTCGTAATTTTACCCGGAGTTTTAGTTGGGTTCGTAATTTTACCCGGACTTTTTAGTTGGGTTCGTATTTTTTACCCGGACTTTTAGTTGGGTTCGTAATTTTACCCGGAGTTTTAGTTGGGTTCGTAATTTTACCCGGAGTTTTAGTTGAGTTCGTAATTTTACCCGGAGTTTTAGTTGGGTTCGTAATTTTACCCGGACTTTTTAGTTGGGTTCGTAATTTTACCCGGACCTTTTAGTTGGGTTCGTATTTTTTACCCGGAGTTTTAGTTGGGTTCGTAATTTTACCCGGAGTTTTAGTTGGGTTCGTAATTTTACCCGGACTTTTTAGTTGGGTTCGTATTTTTTACCCGGACTTTTAGTTGGGTTCGTAATTTTACCCGGAGTTTTAGTTGGGTTCGTATTTTTTACCCGGAGTTTTAGTTGGGTTCGTATTTTTTACCCGGAGTTTTAGTTGGGTTCGTATTTTTACCCGGAGTTTTAGTTGTGTTGGTATTTTTACCCGGAGTTTTAGTTGGGTTCGTATTTTTTACCCGGACTTGTTAGTTGGGTTAGTATTTTTGCCCGGAGTTTTAGTTGGGTTCGTATTTTTTAGCCGGAGTTTTAGTTGGGTTCGTATTTTTTACCCGGAGTTTTAGTTGGGTTCGTATTTTTACTCGGAGTTTTAGTTGGGTTCGTATTTTTACCCGGAGTTTTAGTTGGGTTCGTATTTTTTACCCGGAGTTTTAGTTGGGTTCGTATTTTTACCCGGAGTTTTAGTTGGGTTCGTATTTTTACCCGGAGTTTTAGTTGGGTTCGTATTATTTACCCGGACTTTTTAGTTGGGTTAGTATTTTTGCCCGGAGTTTTAGTTGGGTTCGTATTTTTTCCCGGACTTTTAGTTGGGTTCGTAATTTTACCCGGAGGTTTAGCTGGGTTCGTAATTTTACCCGGAGTTTCACTTGGGTTCGTAATTTTACCCGGACTTTTTAGTTGGGTTCGTAGTTTTTACCCGGACTTTTAGTTGGGTTCGTAATTTTCCCCGGACTTTTTAGTTGGGTTCGTATTTTTTACCCGGACTTTTAGTTGGGTTCGTAATTTTACCCGGAGTTTTAGTTGGGTTCGTAATTTTACCCGGAGTTTTACTTGGGTTCGTAATTTTACCCGGACTTTTTAGTTGGGTTCGTATTTTTTACCCGGAGTTTTAGTTGGGTTCGTAATTTTACCCGGACTTTTTAGTTGGGTTCGTATTTTTTACCCGGACTTTTAGTTGGGTTCGTAATTTTACCCGGAGTTTTAGTTGGGTTCGTATTTTTTACCCGGAGTTTTAGTTGGGTTCGTATTTTTTACCCCGAGTTTTAGTGGGTTCGTATTTTTACCCGGAGTTTTAGTTGTGTTGGTAATTTTACCCGGAGTTTTAGTTGGGTTCATATTTTTTACCGGACTTTTTAGTTGGGTTCGTATTTTTTTACCCGGAGTTTTAGTTGGGTTCGTATTTTTTATCCGGAGTTTTAGTTGGGTTCGTATTTTTACCCGGAGTCTTAGTTGGGTTCGTATTTTTACCCGGAGTTTTAGTTGGGTTCGTATTTTTTACCCGGACTTTTTAGTTGGGTTCGTATTTTTTACCCGGAGTTTTAGTTGGGTTCGTATTTTTACCAGGAGTTTTAGTTGGGTTCGTATTTTTACCCGGAGTTTTTAGTTGGGTTCGAATTTTTTACCCGGACTTTTAGTTGGGTTCATAATTTTACCCGGAGTTTTAGTTGGGTTCGTAATTTTACCCGGACCTTTTAGTTTTGTTCGTATTTTGTACCCGGACTTTTAGTTGGGTTCGTAATTTTACCCGGAGTTTTAGTTGGGTTCGTAATTTTACCCGGAGTTTTACTTGGGTTCGTAATTTTACCCGGACTTTTTAGTTGGGTTCGTATTTTTTACCCGGACTTTTAGTTGGGTTCGTAATTTTACCCGGAGTTTTAGTTGGGTTCGTAATTTTACCCGGAGTTTTAGTTGGGTTCGTAATTTTACCCGGAGTTTTACTTGGGTTCGTAATTTTACCCGGAGTTTTACTTGGGTTCGTAATTTTACCCGGAGTTTTAGTTGGGTTCGTAATTTTACCCGGAGTTTTAGTTGGGTTCGTAATTTTACCCGGACTTTTTAGTTGGGTTCGTATTTTTTACCCGGACTTTTAGTTGGGTTCGTAATTTTACCCGGAGTTTTAGTTGGGTTCGTAATTTTACCCGGAGTTTTAGTTGAGTTCGTAATTTTACCCGGAGTTTTAGTTGGGTTCGTAATTTTACCCGGACTTTTTAGTTGGGTTCGTAATTTTACCCGGACTTTTTAGTTGGGTTCGTATTTTTTACCCGGAGTTTTAGTTGGGTTCGTAATTTTACCCGGAGTTTTAGTTGGGTTCGTAATTTTACCCGGACTTTTTAGGTGGGTTCGTATTTTTTACCCGGACTTTTAGTTGGGTTCGTAATTTTACCCGGAGTCTTAGTTGGGTTCGTAATTTTACCCGGAGTTTTAGTTGAGTTCGTAATTTTACCCGGAGTTTTAGTTGGGTTCGTAATTTTACCCGGACTTTTTAGTTGGGTTCGTAATTTTACCCGGACTTTTTAGTTGGGTTCGTAATTTTACCCGGACTTTTTAGTTGGGTTCGTAATTTTACCCGGAGTTTTAGTTGGGTTCGTAATTTTACCCGGACTTTTTAGTTGGGTTCGAATTTTTTACCCGGACTTTTAGTTGGGTTCATAATTTTACCCGGAGTTTTAGTTGGGTTCGTAATTTTACCCGGACCTTTTAGTTGGGTTCGTATTTTGTACCCGGACTTTTAGTTGGGTTCGTAATTTTACCCGGAGTTTTAGTTGGGTTCGTAATTTTACCCTGAGTTTTAGTTGGGTTCGTAATTTTACCCGGAGTCTTGAGTTACCCGGACTTTTTAGTTGGGTTCGTATTTTTACCCGGACTTTTAGTTGGGTTCGTAATTTTACCCGGAGTTTTAGTTGGGTTCGTAATTTTACATGGAGTTTTAGTTGGGTTCGTAATTTTACCCGGAGTTTTACTTGGGTTCGTAATTTTACCCGGAGTTTCACTTGGGTTCGTAATTTTACCCGGAGTTTTAGTTGGGTTCGTAATTTTACCCGGAGTTTTAGTTGGGTTCGTAATTTTACCCGGACTTTTTAGTTGGCTTCGTATTTCTTACCCGGACTTCTAGTTGGGTTCGTAATTTTACCCGGAGTTTTAGTTGGGTTCGTAATTTTACCCGGAGTTTTAGTTGAGTTCGTAATTTTACCCGGAGTTTTAGTTGGGTTCGAAATTTTACCCGGACTTTTTAGTTGGGTTCGTAATTTTACCCGGACTTTTTAGTTGGGTGCCGTATTTTTTACCCGGAGTTTTAGTTGGGTTCGTAATTTTACCCGTAGTTTTAATTGGGTTCGTAATTTTACCCGGACTTTTTAGTTGTGTTGGTAATTTTACCCGGAGTTTTAGTTGGGTTCATATTTTTTACCGGACTTTTTAGTTGGGTTCGTATTTTTTACCCGGAGTTTTAGTTGGGTTCGTATTTTTTACCCGGAGTTTTAGTTGGGTTCGTATTTTTACCCGGAGTTTTAGTTGGGTTCGTATTTTTACCCGGAGTTTTAGTTGGGTTCGTATTTTTTACCCGGACTTTTTAGTTGGGTTAGTATTTTTGCCCGGAGTTTTAGTTGGGTTCGTATTTTTTAGCCGGAGTTTTAGTTGGGTTCGTATTTTTTACCCGGAGTTTTAGTTGGGTTCGTATTTTTACCCGGAGTTTTAGTTGGGTTCGTATTTTTACCCGGAGTTTTAGTTGGGTTCGTATTTTTTACCCGGAGTTTTAGTTGGGTTCGTATTTTTACCCGGAGTTTTAGTTGGGTTCGTAATTTTACCCGGACTTTTTAGTTGGGTTCGAATTTTTTACCCGGACTTTTAGTTGGGTTCGTAATTTTACCCGGACTTTTTAGTTGGGTTCGAATTTTTTACCCGGACTTTTAGTTGGGTTCATAATTTTACCCGGAGTTTTAGTTGGGTTCGTAATTTTACCCGGACCTTTTAGTTGGGTTCGTATTTTGTACCCGGACTTTTAGTTGGGTTCGTAATTTTACCCGGAGTTTTAGTTGGGTTCGTAATTTTACCCTGAGTTTTAGTTGGGTTCGTAATTTTACCCGGAGTCTTGAGTTACCCGGACTTTTTAGTTGGGTTCGTATTTTTACCCGGACTTTTAGTTGGGTTCGTAATTTTACCCGGAGTTTTAGTTGGGTTCGTAATTTTACATGGAGTTTTAGTTGGGTTCGTAATTTTACCCGGAGTTTTACTTGGGTTCGTAATTTTACCCGGAGTTTTACTTGGGTTCGTAATTTTACCCGGAGTTTTAGTTGGGTTCGTAATTTTACCCGGAGTTTTAGTTGGGTTCGTAATTTTACCCGGACTTTTTAGTTGGGTTCGTATTTTTTACCCGGACTTCTAGTTGGGTTCGTAATTTTACCCGGAGTTTTAGTTGGGTTCGTAATTTTACCCGGACTTTTTATTTGGGTTCGTAATTTTACCCGGACTTTTTAGTTGGGTACCGTATTTTTTACCCGGAGTTTTAGTTGGGTTCGTAATTTTACCCGGAGTTTTAGTTGGGTTCGTAATTTTACCCGGACTTTTTAGTTGTGTTGGTAATTTTACCCGGAGTTTTAGTTGGGTTCATATTTTTTACCGGACTTTTTAGTTGGGTTCGTATTTTTTACCCGGAGTTTTAGTTGGGTTCGTATTTTTTACCCGGAGTTTTAGTTGGGTTCGTATTTTTACCCGGAGTTTTTGTTGGGTTCGTATTTTTACCCGGAGTTTTAGTTGGGTTCGTATTTTTTACCCGGACTTTTTAGTTGGGTTAGTATTTTTGCCCGGAGTTTTAGTTGGGTTCGTATTTTTTAGCCGGAGTTTTAGTTGGGTTCGTATTTTTTACCCGGAGTTTTAGTTGGGTTCGTATTTTTACCCGGAGTTTTAGTTGGGTTCGTATTTTTACCCGGAGTTTTAGTTGGGTTCGTATTTTTTACCCGGAGTTTTAGTTGGGTTCGTATTTTTACCCGGAGTTTTAGTTGGGTTCGTAATTTTACCCGGACTTTTTAGTTGGGTTCGAATTTTTTACACGGACTTTTAGTTGGGTTCGTAATTTTACCCGGACTTTTTAGTTGGGTTCGTATTTTTTACCCGGACTTTTAGTTGGGTTCGTAATTTTACCCGGAGTTTTAGTTGGGTTCGTATTTTTTACCCGGCCTTTTAGTTGGGTTCGTAATTTTACCCGGAGTTTTAGTTGGGTTCGTAATTTTACCCGGAGTTTTACTTGAGTTCGTAATATTACCCGGAGTTTTAGTTGGGTTCGTAATTTTACCCGGACTTTTTAGTTGGGTTCGTATTTTTTACTCGGAGTTTTAGTTATGTTCGTAATTTTATCCGGAGTTTTAGTTGGGTTCGTAATTTTACCCGGACTTTTTAGTTGGGTTCGTATTTTTTACCCGGACTTTTAGTTGGGTTCGTAATTTTACCCGGAGTTTTAGTTGGGTTTGTAATTTTACCCGGAGTTTTACTTGGGTTCGTAATTTTACCCGGAGTTTTACTTGGGTTCGTAATTTTACCCGGAGTTTTAGTTGGGGTCGTAATTTTACCCGGAGTTTTAGTTGGGTTCGTAATTTTACCCGGACTTTTTAGTTGGGTTCGTATTTTTTACCCGGACTTTTAGTTGGGTTCGTAATTTTACCCGGAGTTTTAGTTGGGTTCGTAATTTTACCCGGAGTTTTAGTTGAGTTCGTAATTTTACCCGGAGTTTTAGTTGGGTTCGTAATTTTACCCGGACTTTTTAGTTGGGTTCGTAATTTTACCCGGACTTTTTAGTTGGGTTCGTAATTTTACCCGGAGTTTTAGTTGGGTTCGTAATTTTACCCGGACTTTTTAGTTGGGTTCGAATTTTTTACCCGGACTTTTAGTTGGGTTCATAATTTTACCCGGAGTTTTAGTTGGGTTCGTAATTTTACCCGGACCTTTTAGTTTTGTTCGTATTTTGTACCCGGACTTTTAGTTGGGTTCGTAATTTTACCCGGAGTTTTAGTTGGGTTCGTAATTTTACCCGGAGTTTTACTTGGGTTCGTAATTTTACCCGGACTTTTTAGTTGGGTTCGTATTTTTTACCCGGACTTTTAGTTGGGTTCGTAATTTTACCCGGAGTTTTAGTTGGGTTCGTAATTTTACCCGGAGTTTTAGTTGGGTTCGTAATTTTACCCGGAGTTTTACTTGGGTTCGTAATTTTACCCGGAGTTTTACTTGGGTTCGTAATTTTACCCGGAGTTTTAGTTGGGTTCGTAATTTTACCCGGAGTTTTAGTTGGGTTCGTAATTTTACCCGGACTTTTTAGTTGGGTTCGTATTTTTTACCCGGACTTTTAGTTGGGTTCGTAATTTTACCCGGAGTTTTAGTTGGGTTCGTAATTTGTACCCGGACTTTTAGTTGGGTTCGTAATTTTACCCGGAGTTTTAGTTGGGTTCGTAATTTTACCCTGAGTTTTAGTTGGGTTCGTAATTTTACCCGGAGTCTTGAGTTACCCGGACTTTTTAGTTGGGTTCGTATTTTTACCCGGACTTTTAGTTGGGTTCGTAATTTTACCCGGAGTTTTAGTTGGGTTCGTAATTTTACATGGAGTTTTAGTTGGGTTCGTAATTTTACCCGGAGTTTTACTTGGGTTCGTAATTTTACCCGGAGTTTTACTTGGGTTCGTAATTTTACCCGGAGTTTTAGTTGGGTTCGTAATTTTACCCGGAGTTTTAGTTGGATTCGTAATTTTACCCGGACTTTTTAGTTGGGTTCGTATTTTTTACCCGGACTTCTAGTTGGGTTCGTAATTTTACCCGGAGTTTTAGTTGGGTTCGTAATTTTACCCGGAGTTTTAGTTGAGTTCGTAATTTTACCCGGAGTTTTAGTTGGGTTCGAAATTTTACCCGGACTTTTTATTTGGGTTCGTAATTTTACCCGGACTTTTTAGTTGGGTACCGTATTTTTTACCCGGAGTTTTAGTTGGGTTCGTAATTTTACCCGGAGTTTTAGTTGGGTTCGTAATTTTACCCGGACTTTTTAGTTGTGTTGGTAATTTTACCCGGAGTTTTAGTTGGGTTCATATTTTTTACCGGACTTTTTAGTTGGGTTCGTATTTTTTACCCGGAGTTTTAGTTGGGTTCGTATTTTTTACCCGGAGTTTTAGTTGGGTTCGTATTTTTACCCGGAGTTTTTGTTGGGTTCGTATTTTTACCCGGAGTTTTAGTTGGGTTCGTATTTTTTACCCGGACTTTTTAGTTGGGTTAGTATTATTGCCCGGAGTTTTAGTTGGGTTCGTATTTTTTAGCCGGAGTTTTAGTTGGGTTCGTATTTTTTACCCGGAGTTTTAGTTGGGTTCGTATTTTTACCCGGAGTTTTAGTTGGGTTCGTATTTTTACCCGGAGTTTTAGTTGGGTTCGTATTTTTTACCCGGAGTTTTAGTTGAGTTCGTATTTTTACCCGGAGTTTTAGTTGGGTTCGTAATTTTACCCGGACTTTTTAGTTGGGTTCGAATTTTTTACACGGACTTTTAGTTGGGTTCGTAATTTTACCCGGACTTTTTAGTTGGGTTCGTATTTTTTACCCGGACTTTTAGTTGGGTTCGTAATTTTACCCGGAGTTTTAGTTGGGTTCGTATTTTTTACCCGGCCTTTTAGTTGGGTTCGTAATTTTACCCGGAGTTTTAGTTGGGTTCGTAATTTTACCCGGAGTTTTACTTGAGTTCGTAATATTACCCGGAGTTTTAGTTGGGTTCGTAATTTTACCCGGACTTTTTAGTTGGGTTCGTAATTTTACCCGGACTTTTTAGTTGGGTTCGTATTTTTTACTCGGAGTTTTAGTTGGGTTCGTAATTTTATCCGGAGTTTTAGTTGGGTTCGTAATTTTACCCGGACTTTTTAGTTGGGTTCGTATTTTTTACCCGGACTTTTAGTTGGGTTCGTAATTTTACCCGGAGTTTTAGTTGGGTTTGTAATTTTACCCGGAGTTTTACTTGGGTTCGTAATTTTACCCGGAGTTTTACTTGGGTTCGTAATTTTACCCGGAGTTTTAGTTGGGGTCGTAATTTTACCCGGAGTTTTAGTTGGGTTCGTAATTTTACCCGGACTTTTTAGTTGGGTTCGTATTTTTTACCCGGACTTTTAGTTGGGTTCGTAATTTTACCCGGAGTTTTAGTTGGGTTCGTAATTTTACCCGGAGTTTTAGTTGAGTTCGTAATTTTACCCGGAGTTTTAGTTGAGTTCGTAATTTTACCCGGAGTTTTAGTTGGGTTCGAAATTTTACCCGGACTTTTTAGTTGGGTTCGTAATTTTACCCGGACTTTTTAGTTGGGTGCCGTATTTTTTACCCGGAGTTTTAGTTGGGTTCGTAATTTTACCCGTAGTTTTAGTTGGGTTCGTAATTTTACCCGGACTTTTTAGTTGTGTTGGTAATTTTACCCGGAGTTTTAGTTGGGTTCATATTTTTTACCGGTCTTTTTAGTTGGGTTCGTATTTTTTACCCGGAGTTTTAGTTGGGTTCGTATTTTTTACCCGGAGTTTTAGTTGGGTTCGTATTTTTACCCGGAGTTTTAGTTGGGTTCGTATTTTTACCCGGAGTTTTAGTTGGGTTCGTATTTTTTACCCGGACTTTTTAGTTGGGTTAGTATTTTTGCCCGGAGTTTTAGTTGGGTTCGTATTTTTTAGCCGGAGTTTTAGTTGGGTTCGTATTTTTTACCCGGAGTTTTAGTTGGGTTCGTATTTTTACCCGGAGTTTTAGTTGGGTTCGTATTTTTACCCGGAGTTTTAGTTGGGTTCGTATTTTTTACCCGGAGTTTTAGTTGGGTTCGTATTTTTACCCGGAGTTTTAGTTGGGTTCGTAATTTTACCCGGACTTTTTAGTTGGGTTCGAATTTTTTACCCGGACTTTTAGTTGGGTTCGTAATTTTACCCGGACTTTTTAGTTGGGTTCGAAATTTTTACCCGGACTTTTAGTTGGGTTCATAATTTTACCCGGAGTTTTAGTTGGGTTCGTAATTTTACCCGGACCTTTTAGTTGGGTTCGTATTTTGTACCCGGACTTTTAGTTGGGTTCGTAATTTTACCCGGAGTTTTAGTTGGGTTCGTAATTTTACCCTGAGTTTTAGTTGGGTTCGTAATTTTACCCGGAGTCTTGAGTTACCCGGACTTTTTAGTTGGGTTCGTATTTTTACCCGGACTTTTAGTTGGGTTCGTAATTTTACCCGGAGTTTTAGTTGGGTTCGTAATTTTACATGGAGTTTTAGTTGGGTTCGTAATTTTACCCGGAGTTTTACTTGGGTTCGTAATTTTACCCGGAGTTTTACTTGGGTTCGTAATTTTACCCGGAGTTTTAGTTGGGTTCGTAATTTTACCCGGAGTTTTAGTTGGGTTCGTAATTTTACCCGGACTTTTTAGTTGGGTTCGTATTTTTTACCCGGACTTCTAGTTGGGTTCGTAATTTTACCCGGAGTTTTAGTTGGGTTCGTAATTTTACCCGGAGTTTTAGTTGAGTTCGTAATTTTACCCGGAGTTTTAGTTGGGTTCGAAATTTTACCCGGACTTTTTATTTGGGTTCGTAATTTTACCCGGACTTTTTAGTTGGGTACCGTATTTTTTACCCGGAGTTTTAGTTCGGTTCGTAATTTTACCCGGAGTTTTAGTTGGGTTCGTAATTTTACCCGGACTTTTTAGTTGTGTTGGTAATTTTACCCGGAGTTTTAGTTGGGTTCATATTTTTTACCGGACTTTTTAGTTGGGTTCGTATTTTTTACCCGGAGTTTTAGTTGGGTTCGTATTTTTTACCCGGAGTTTTAGTTGGGTTCGTATTTTTACCCGGAGTTTTTGTTGGGTTCGTATTTTTACCCGGAGTTTTAGTTGGGTTCGTATTTTTTACCCGGACTTTTTAGTTGGGTTAGTATTTTTGCCCGGAGTTTTAGTTGGGTTCGTATTTTTTAGCCGGAGTTTTAGTTGGGTTCGTATTTTTTACCCGGAGTTTTAGTTGGGTTCGTATTTTTACCCGGAGTTTTAGTTGGGTTCGTATTTTTACCCGGAGTTTTAGTTGGGTTCGTATTTTTTACCCGGAGTTTTATTTTGGGTTCGTATTTTTACCCGGAGTTTTAGTTGGGTTCGTAATTTTACCCGGACTTTTTAGTTGGGTTCGAATTTTTTACACGGACTTTTAGTTGGGTTCGTAATTTTACCCGGACTTTTTAGTTGGGTTCGTATTTTTTACCCGGACTTTTAGTTGGGTTCGTAATTTTACCCGGAGTTTTAGTTGGGTTCGTATTTTTTACCCGGCCTTTTAGTTGGGTTCGTAATTTTACCCGGAGTTTTAGTTGGGTTCGTAATTTTACCCGGAGTTTTACTTGAGTTCGTAATATTACCCGGAGTTTTAGTTGGGTTCGTAATTTTACCCGGACTTTTTAGTTGGGTTCGTAATTTTACCCGGACTTTTTAGTTGGGTTCGTATTTTTTACTCGGAGTTTTAGTTGGGTTCGTAATTTTATCCGGAGTTTTAGTTGGGTTCGTAATTTTACCCGGACTTTTTAGTTGGGTTCGTATTTTTTACCCGGACTTTTAGTTGGGTTCGTAATTTTACCCGGAGTTTTAGTTGGGTTTGTAATTTTACCCGGAGTTTTACTTGGGTTCGTAATTTTACCCGGAGTTTTACTTGGGTTCGTAATTTTACCCGGAGTTTTAGTTGGGGTCGTAATTTTACCCGGAGTTTTAGTTGGGTTCGTAGTTTTACCCGGACTTTTTAGTTGGGTTCGTATTTTTTACCCGGACTTTTAGTTGGGTTCGTAATTTTACCCGGAGTTTTAGTTGGGTTCGTAATTTTACCCGGAGTTTTAGTTGAGTTCGTAATTTTACCCGGAGTTTTAGTTGGGTTCGTAATTTTACCCGGACTTTTTAGTTGGGTTCGTAATTTTACCCGGACTTTTTAGTTGGGTTCGTAATTTTACCCGGAGTTTTAGTTGGGTTCGTAATTTTACCCGGACTTTTTAGTTGGATTCGAATTTTTTACCCGGACTTTTAGTTGGGTTCATAATTTTACCCGGAGTTTTAGTTGGGTTCGTAATTTTACCCGGACCTTTTAGTTTTGTTCGTATTTTGTACCCGGACTTTTAGTTGGGTTCGTAATTTTACCCGGAGTTTTAGTTGGGTTCGTAATTTTACCCGGAGTTTTACTTGGGTTCGTAATTTTACCCGGACTTTTTAGTTGGGTTCGTATTTTTTACCCGGACTTTTAGTTGGGTTCGTAATTTTACCCGGAGTTTTAGTTGGGTTCGTAATTTTACCCGGAGTTTTAGTTGGGTTCGTAATTTTACCCGGAGTTTTACTTGGGTTCGTAATTTTACCCGGAGTTTTACTTGGGTTCGTAATTTTACCCGGAGTTTTAGTTGGGTTCGTAATTTTACCCGGAGTTTTAGTTGGGTTCGTAATTTTACCCGGACTTTTTAGTTGGGTTCGTATTTTTTACCCGGACTTTTAGTTGGGTTCGTAATTTTACCCGGAGTTTTAGTTGGGTTCGTAACTTGTACCCGGACTTTTAGTTGGGTTCGTAATTTTACCCGGAGTTTTAGTTGGGTTCGTAATTTTACCCTGAGTTTTAGTTGGGTTCGTAATTTTACCCGGAGTCTTGAGTTACCCGGACTTTTTAGTTGGGTTCGTATTTTTACCCGGACTTTTAGTTGGGTTCGTAATTTTACCCGGAGTTTTAGTTGGGTTCGTAATTTTACATGGAGTTTTAGTTGGGTTCGTAATTTTACCCGGAGTTTTACTTGGGTTCGTAATTTTACCCGGAGTTTTACTTGGGTTCGTAATTTTACCCGGAGTTTTAGTTGGGTTCGTAATTTTACCCGGAGTTTTAGTTGGGTTCGTAATTTTACCCGGACTTTTTAGTTGGGTTCGTATTTTTTACCCGGACTTCTAGTTGGGTTCGTAATTTTACCCGGAGTTTTAGTTGGGTTCGTAATTTTACCCGGAGTTTTAGTTGAGTTCGTAATTTTACCCGGAGTTTTAGTTGGGTTCGAAATTTTACCCGGACTTTTTATTTGGGTTCGTAATTTTACCCGGACTTTTTAGTTGGGTACCGTATTTTTTACCCGGAGTTTTAGTTGGGTTCGTAATTTTACCCGGAGTTTTAGTTGGGTTCGTAATTTTACCCGGACTTTTTAGTTGTGTTGGTAATTTTACCCGGAGTTTTAGTTGGGTTCATATTTTTTACCGGACTTTTTAGTTGGGTTCGTATTTTTTACCCGGAGTTTTAGTTGGGTTCGTATTTTTTACCCGGAGTTTTAGTTGGGTTCGTATTTTTACCCGGAGTTTTTGTTGGGTTCGTATTTTTACCCGGAGTTTTAGTTGGGTTCGTATTTTTTACCCGGACTTTTTAGTTGGGTTAGTATTTTTGCCCGGAGTTTTAGTTGGGTTCGTATTTTTTAGCCGGAGTTTTAGTTGGGTTCGTATTTTTTACCCGGAGTTTTAGTTGGGTTCGTATTTTTACCCGGAGTTTTAGTTGGGTTCGTATTTTTACCCGGAGTTTTAGTTGGGTTCGTATTTTTTACCCGGAGTTTTAGTTGGGTTCGTATTTTTACCCGGAGTTTTAGTTGGGTTCGTAATTTTACCCGGACTTTTTAGTTGGGTTCGAATTTTTTACACGGACTTTTAGTTGGGTTCGTAATTTTACCCGGACTTTTTAGTTGGGTTCGTATTTTTTACCCGGACTTTTAGTTGGGTTCGTAATTTTACCCGGAGTTTTAGTTGGGTTCGTATTTTTTACCCGGCCTTTTAGTTGGGTTCGTAATTTTACCCGGAGTTTTAGTTGGGTTCGTAATTTTACCCGGAGTTTTACTTGAGTTCGTAATATTACCCGGAGTTTTAGTTGGGTTCGTAATTTTACCCGGACTTTTTAGTTGGGTTCGTAATTTTACCCGGACTTTTTAGTTGGGTTCGTATTTTTTACTCGGAGTTTTAGTTGGGTTCGTAATTTTATCCGGAGTTTTAGTTGGGTTCGTAATTTTACCCGGACTTTTTAGTTGGGTTCGTATTTTTTACCCGGACTTTTAGTTGGGTTCGTAATTTTACCCGGAGTTTTAGTTGGGTTTGTAATTTTACCCGGAGTTTTACTTGGGTTCGTAATTTTACCCGGAGTTTTACTTGGGTTCGTAATTTTACCCGGAGTTTTAGTTGGGGTCGTAATTTTACCCGGAGTTTTAGTTGGGTTCGTAATTTTACCCGGACTTTTTAGTTGGGTTCGTATTTTTTACCCGGACTTTTAGTTGGGTTCGTAATTTTACCCGGAGTTTTAGTTGGGTTCGTAATTTTACCCGGAGTTTTAGTTGAGTTCGTAATTTTACCCGGAGTTTTAGTTGGGTTTGTAATTTTACCCGGACTTTTTAGTTGGGTTCGTAATTTTACCCGGACTTTTTAGTTGGGTTCGTAATTTTACCCGGAGTTTTAGTTGGGTTCGTAATTTTACCCGGACTTTTTAGTTGGGTTCGAATTTTTTACCCGGACTTTTAGTTGGGTTCATAATTTTACCCGGAGTTTTAGTTGGGTTCGTAATTTTACCCGGACCTTTTAGTTTTGTTCGTATTTTGTACCCGGACTTTTAGTTGGGTTCGTTATTTTACCCGGAGTTTTAGTTGGGTTCGTAATTTTACCCGGAGTTTTACTTGGGTTCGTAATTTTACCCGGACTTTTTAGTTGGGTTCGTATTTTTTACCCGGACTTTTAGTTGGGTTCGTAATTTTACCCGGAGTTTTAGTTGGGTTCGTAATTTTACCCGGAGTTTTAGTTGGGTTCGTAATTTTACCCGGAGTTTTACTTGGGTTCGTAATTTTACCCGGAGTTTTACTTGGGTTCGTAATTTTACCCGGAGTTTTAGTTGGGTTCGTAATTTTACCCGGAGTTTTAGTTGGGTTCGTAATTTTACCCGGACTTTTTAGTTGGGTTCGTATTTTTTACCCGGACTTTTAGTTGGGTTCGTAATTTTACCCGGAGTTTTAGTTGGGTTCGTAATTTTACCCGGAGTTTTAGTTGAGTTCGTAATTTTACCCGGAGTTTTAGTTGGGTTCGTAATTTTACCCGGACTTTTTAGTTGGGTTCGTAATTTTACCCGGACTTTTTAGTTGGGTTCGTATTTTTTACCCGGAGTTTTAGTTGGGTTCGTAATTTTACCCGGAGTTTTAGTTGGGTTCGTAATTTTACCCGGACTTTTTAGTTGGGTTCGTATTTTTTACCCGGACTTTTAGTTGGGTTCGTAATTTTACCCGGAGTCCTAGTTGGGTTCGTAATTTTACCCGGAGTTTTAGTTGAGTTCGTAATTTTACCCGGAGTTTTAGTTGGGTTCGTAATTTTACCCGGACTTTTTAGTTGGGTTCGTAATTTTACCCGGACTTTTTAGTTGGGTTCGTAATTTTACCCGGACTTTTTAGTTGGGTTCGTAATTTTACCCGGAGTTTTAGTTGGGTTCGTAATTTTACCCGGACTTTTTAGTTGGGTTCGAATTTTTTACCCGGACTTTTAGTTGGGTTCATAATTTTACCCGGAGTTTTAGTTGGGTTCGTAATTTTACCCGGACCTTTTAGTTGGGTTCGTATTTTGTACCCGGACTTTTAGTTGGGTTCGTAATTTTACCCGGAGTTTTAGTTGGGTTCGTAATTTTACCCTGAGTTTTAGTTGGGTTCGTAATTTTACCCGGAGTCTTGAGTTACCCGGACTTTTTAGTTGGGTTCGTATTTTTACCCGGACTTTTAGTTGGGTTCGTAATTTTACCCGGAGTTTTAGTTGGGTTCGTAATTTTACATGGAGTTTTAGTTGGGTTCGTAATTTTACCCGGAGTTTTACTTGGGTTCGTAATTTTACCCGGAGTTTTACTTGGGTTCGTAATTTTACCCGGAGTTTTAGTTGGGTTCGTAATTTTACCCGGAGTTTTAGTTGGGTTCGCAATTTTACCCGGACTTTTTAGTTGGGTTCGTATTTTTTACCCGGACTTCTAGTTGGGTTCGTAATTTTACCCGGAGTTTTAGTTGGGTTCGTAATTTTACCCGGAGTTTTAGTTGAGTTCGTAATTTTACCCGGAGTTTTAGTTGGGTTCGAAATTTTACCCGGACTTTTTAGTTTTGTTCGTAATTTTACCCGGACTTTTTAGTTGGGTGCCGTATTTTTTACCCGGAGTTTTAGTTGGGTTCGTAATTTTACCCGGAGTTTTAGTTGGGTTCGTAATTTTACCCGGACTTTTTAGTTGTGTTGGTAATTTTACCCGGAGTTTTAGTTGGGTTCGTATTTTTTACCCGGACTTTTTAGTTGGGTTAGTATTTTTGCCCGGAGTTTTAGTTGGGTTCGTATTTTTTAGCCGGAGTTTTAGTTGGGTTCGTATTTTTTACCCGGAGTTTTAGTTGGGTTCGTATTTTTACCCGGAGTTTTAGTTGGGTTCGTATTTTTACCCGGAGTTTTAGTTGGGTTCGTATTTTTTACCCGGAGTTTTAGTTGGGTTCGTATTTTTACCCGGAGTTTTAGTTGGGTTCGTAATTTTACCCGGACTTTTTAGTTGGGTTCGAATTTTTTACCCGGACTTTTAGTTGGGTTCGTAATTTTACCCGGACTTTTTAGTTGGGTTCGTATTTTTTACCCGGACTTTTAGTTGGGTTCGTAATTTTACCCGGAGTTTTAGTTGGGTTCGTAATTTTACCCGGAGTTTTAGTTGGGTTCGTAATTTTACCCGGAGTCTTGAGTTAATAGTTGGGTTCGTATTTTTACCCGGACTTTTAGTTGGGTTCGTAATTTTACCCGGAGTTTTAGTTGGGTTCGTCATTTTACCCGGAGTTTTAGTTGGGTTCGTAATTTTACCCGGAGTTTTACTTGGGTTCGTAATTTTACCCGGAGTTTTACTTGGGTTCGTAATTTTACCCGGAGTTTTAGTTGGGTTCGTAATTTTACCCGGAGTTTTAGTTGGGTTCGTAATTTTACCCGGACTTTTTAGTTGGGTTCGTATTTTTTACCCGGACTTTTAGTTGGGTTCGTAATTTTACCCGGAGTTTTAGTTGGGTTCGTAATTTTACCCGGAGTTTTACTTGAGTTCGTAATATTACCCGGAGTTTTAGTTGGGTTCGTAATTTTACCCGGACTTTTTAGTTGGGTTCGTAATTTTACCCGGACTTTTTAGTTGGGTTCGTATTTTTTACTCGGAGTTTTAGTTGGGTTCGTAATTTTATCCGGAGTTTTAGTTGGGTTCGTAATTTTACCCGGACTTTTTAGTTGTGTTCGTATTTTTTACCCGGACTTTTAGTTGGGTTCGTAATTTTACCCGGAGTTTTAGTTGGGTTCGTAATTTTACCCGGAGTTTTACTTGGGTTCGTAATTTTACCCGGAGTTTTACTTGGGTTCGTAATTTTACCCGGAGTTTTAGTTGGGGTCGTAATTTTACCCGGAGTTTTAGTTGGGTTCGTAATTTTACCCGGACTTTTTAGTTGGGTTCGTATTTTTACCCGGACTTTTAGTTGGGTTCGTAATTTTACCCGGAGTTTTAGTTGGGTTCGTAATTTTACCCGGAGTTTTAGTTGAGTTCGTAATTTTACCCGGAGTTTTAGTTGGGTTCGTAATTTTACCCGGACTTTTTAGTTGGGTTCGTAATTTTACCCGGACTTTTTAGTTGGGTTCGTAATTTTACCCGGACTTTTTAGTTGGGTTCGTAATTTTACCCGGAGTTTTAGTTGGGTTCGTAATTTTACCCGGACTTTTTAGTTGGGTTCGAATTTTTTACCCGGACTTTTAGTTGGGTTCATAATTTTACCCGGAGTTTTAGTTGGGTTCGTAATTTTACCCGGACCTTTTAGTTTTGTTCGTATTTTGTACCCGGACTTTTAGTTGGGTTCGTAATTTTACCCGGAGTTTTAGTTGGGTTCGTAATTTTACCCGGAGTTTTACTTGGGTTCGTAATTTTACCCGGACTTTTTAGTTGGGTTCGTATTTTTTACCCGGACTTTTAGTTGGGTTCGTAATTTTACCCGGAGTTTTAGTTGGGTTCGTAATTTTACCCGGAGTTTTAGTTGGGTTCGTAATTTTACCCGGAGTTTTCCTTGGGTTCGTAATTTTACCCGGAGTTTTACTTGGGTTCGTAATTTTACCCGGAGTTTTAGTTGGGTTCGTAATTTTACCCGGACTTTTTAGTTGGGTTCGTATTTTTTACCCGGACTTTTAGTTGGGTTCGTAATTTTACCCGGAGTTTTAGTTGGGTTCGTAATTTTACCCGGAGTTTTAGTTGAGTTCGTAATTTTACCCGGAGTTTTAGTTGGGTTCGTAATTTTACCCGGACTTTTTAGTTGGGTTCGTAATTTTACCCGGACTTTTTAGTTGGGTTCGTATTTTTTACCCGGAGTTTTAGTTGGGTTCGTAATTTTACCCGGAATTTTAGTTGGGTTCGTAAGTTTACCCGGACTTTTTAGTTGGGTTCGTATTTTTTACCCGGACTTTTAGTTGGGTTCGTAATTTTACCCGGAGTCCTAGTTGGGTTCGTAATTTTACCCGGAGTTTTAGTTGAGTTCGTAATTTTACCCGGAGTTTTAGTTGGGTTCGTAATTTTACCCGGACTTTTTAGTTGGGTTCGTAATTTTACCCGGACTTTTTAGTTGGGTTCGTAATTTTACCCGGACTTTTTAGTTGGGTTCGTAATTTTACCCGGAGTTTTAGTTGGGTTCGTAATTTTACCCGGACTTTTTAGTTGGGTTCGAATTTTTTACCCGGACTTTTAGTTGGGTTCATAATTTTACCCGGAGTTTTAGTTGGGTTCGTAATTTTACCCGGACCTTTTAGTTGGGTTCGTATTTTGTACCCGGACTTTTAGTTGGGTTCGTAATTTTACCCGGAGTTTTAGTTGGGTTCGTAATTTTACCCTGAGTTTTAGTTGGGTTCGTAATTTTACCCGGAGTCTTGAGTTACCCGGACTTTTTAGTTGGGTTCGTATTTTTACCCGGACTTTTAGTAGGGTTCGTAATTTTACCCGGAGTTTTAGTTGGGTTCGTAATTTTACATGGAGTTTTAGTTGGGTTCGTAATTTTACCCGGAGTTTTACTTGGGTTCGTAATTTTACCCGGAGTTTTACTTGGGTTCGTAATTTTACCCGGAGTTTTAGTTGGGTTCGTAATTTTACCCGGAGTTTTAGTTGGGTTCGTAATTTTACCCGGACTTTTTAGTTGGCTTCGTATTTTTTACCCGGACTTCTAGTTGGGTTCGTAATTTTACCCGGAGTTTTAGTTGGGTTCGTAATTTTACCCGGAGTTTTAGTTGAGTTCGTAATATTACCCGGAGTTTTAGTTGGGTTCGAAATTTTACCCGGACTTTTTAGTTGGGTTCGTAATTTTATCCGGACTTTTTAGTTGGGTGCCGTATTTTTTACCCGGAGTTTTAGTTGGGTTCGTAATTTTACCCGGAGTTTTAGTTGGGTTCGTAATTTTACCCGGACTTTTTAGTTGTGTTGGTAATTTTACCCGGAGTTTTAGTTGGGTTCATATTTTTTACCGGACTTTTTAGTTGGGTTCGTATTTTTTACCCGGAGTTTTAGTTGGGTTCGTATTTTTTACCCGAAGTTTTAGTTGGGTTCGTAATTTTACCCGGAGTTTTAGTTGGGTTCGTATTTTTACCCGGAGTTTTAGTTGGGTTCGTATTTTTTACCCGGACTTTTTAGTTGGGTTAGTATTTTTGCCCGGAGTTTTAGTTGGGTTCGTATTTTTTAGCCGGGGTTTTAGTTGGGTTCGTATTTTTTACCCGGAGTTTTAGTTGGGTTCGTATTTTTACCCGGAGTTTTAGTTGGGTTCGTATTTTTACCCGGAGTTTTAGTTGGGTTCGTATTTTTTACCCGGAGTTTTAGTTGGGTTCGTATTTTTACCCGGAGTTTTAGTTGGGTTCGTAATTTTACCCGGACTTTTTAGTTGGGTTCGAATTTTTTACCCGGACTTTTAGTTGGGTTCGTAATTTTACCCGGACTTTTTAGTTGGGTTCGTATTTTTTACCCGGACTTTTAGTTGGGTTCGTAATTTTACCCGGAGTTTTAGTTGGGTTCGTAATTTTACCCGGAGTTTTAGTTGGGTTCGTAATTTTACCCGGAGTCTTGAGTTAATAGTTGGGTTCGTATTTTTACCCGGACTCTTAGTTGGGTTCGTAATTTTACCCGGAGTTTTAGTTGGGTTCGTCATTTTACCCGGAGTTTTAGTTGGGTTCATAATTTTACCCGGAGTTTTACTTGGGTTCGTAATTTTGCCCGGAGTTTTACTTGGGTTCGTAATTTTACCCGAAGTTTTAGTTGGGTTCGTAATTTTACCCGGAGTTTTAGTTGGGTTCGTAATTTTACCCGGACTTTTTAGTTGGGTTCGTATTTTTTACCCGGAATTTTAGTTGGGTTCGTAATTTTACCCGGAGTTTTAGTTGGGTTCGTAATTTTACCCGGACTTTTTAGTTGGGTTCGTAATTTTACCCGGACTTTTTAGTTGGGTTCGTATTTTTTACCCGGAGTTTTAGTTGGGTTCGTAATTTTACCCGGAGTTTTAGTTGGGTTCGTAATTTTACCCGGACTTTTTAGTTGGGTTCGTATTTTTTACCCGGACTTTTAGTTGGGTTCGTAATTTTACCCGGAGTCCTAGTTGGGTTCGTAATTTTACCCGGAGTTTTAGTTGAGTTCGTAATTTTACCCGGAGTTTTAGTTGGGTTCGTAATTTTACCCGGACTTTTTAGTTGGGTTCGTAATTTTACCCGGACTTTTTAGTTGGGTTCGTAATTTTACCCGGACTTTTTAGTTGGGTTCGTAATTTTACCCGGAGTTTTAGTTGGGTTCGTAATTTTACCCGGACTTTTTAGTTGGGTTCGAATTTTTTACCCGGACTTTTAGTTGGGTTCATAATTTTACCCGGAGTTTTAGTTGGGTTCGTAATTTTACCCGGACCTTTTAGTTGGGTTCGTATTTTGTACCCGGACTTTTAGTTGGGTTCGTAATTTTACCCGGAGTTTTAGTTGGGTTCGTAATTTTACCCTGAGTTTTAGTTGGGTTCGTAATTTTACCCGGAGTCTTGAGTTACCCGGACTTTTTAGTTGGGTTCGTATTTTTACCCGGACTTTTAGTAGGGTTCGTAATTTTACCCGGAGTTTTAGTTGGGTTCGTAATTTTACATGGAGTTTTAGTTGGGTTCGTAATTTTACCCGGAGTTTTACTTGGGTTCGTAATTTTACCCGGAGTTTTACTTGGGTTCGTAATTTTACCCGGAGTTTTAGTTGGGTTCGTAATTTTACCCGGAGTTTTAGTTGGGTTCGTAATTTTACCCGGACTTTTTAGTTGGCTTCGTATTTTTTACCCGGACTTCTAGTTGGGTTCGTAATTTTACCCGGAGTTTTAGTTGGGTTCGTAATTTTACCGGAGTTTTAGTTGAGTTCGTAATATTACCCGGAGTTTTAGTTGGGTTCGAAATTTTACCCGGACTTTTTAGTTGGGTTCGTAATTTTACCCGGACTTTTTAGTTGGGTGCCGTATTTTTTACCCGGAGTTTTAGTTGGGTTCGTAATTTTACCCGGAGTTTTAGTTGGGTTCGTAATTTTACCCGGACTTTTTAGTTGTGTTGGTAATTTTACCCGGAGTTTTAGTTGGGTTCATATTTTTTACCGGACTTTTTAGTTGGGTTCGTATTTTTTACCCGGAGTTTTAGTTGGGTTCGTATTTTTTACCCGAAGTTTTAGTTGGGTTCGTATTTTTACCCGGAGTTTTAGTTGGGTTCGTATTTTTACCCGGAGTTTTAGTTGGGTTCGTATTTTTTACCCGGACTTTTTAGTTGGGTTAGTATTTTTGCCCGGAGTTTTAGTTGGGTTCGTATTTTTTAGCCGGGGTTTTAGTTGGGTTCGTATTTTTTACCCGGAGTTTTAGTTGGGTTCGTATTTTTACCCGGAGTTTTAGTTAGGTTCGTATTTTTACCCGGAGTTTTAGTTGGGTTCGTATTTTTTACCCGGAGTTTTAGTTGGGTTCGTATTTTTACCCGGAGTTTTAGTTGGGTTCGTAATTTTACCCGGACTTTTTAGTTGGGTTCGAATTTTTACCCGGACTTTTAGTTGGGTTCGTAATTTTACCCGGACTTTTTAGTTGGGTTCGTATTTTTTACCCGGACTTTTAGTTGGGTTCGTAATTTTACCCGGAGTTTTAGTTGGGTTCGTAATTTTACCCGGAGTTTTAGTTGGGTTCGTAATTTTACCCGGAGTCTTGAGTTAATAGTTGGGTTCGTATTTTTACCCGGACTCTTAGTTGGGTTCGTAATTTTACCCGGAGTTTTAGTTGGGTTCGTCATTTTACCCTGAGTTTTAGTTGGGTTCGTAATTTTACCCGGAGTTTTACTTGGGTTCGTAATTTTACCCGGAGTTTTACTTGGGTTCGTAATTTTACCCGAAGTTTTAGTTGGGTTCGTAATTTTACCCGGAGTTTTAGTTGGGTTCGTAATTTTACCGGACTTTTTAGTTGGGTTCGTATTTTTTACCCGGAATTTTAGTTGGGTTCGTAATTTTACCCGGAGTTTTAGTTGGGTTCGTAATTTTACCCGGAGTTTTACTTGAGTTCGTAATATTACCCGGAGTTTTAGTTGGGTTCGTAATTTTACCCGGACTTTTTAGTTGGGTTCGTAATTTTACCCGGACTTTTTAGTTGGGTTCGTATTTTTTACTCGGAGTTTTAGTTGGGTTCGTAATTTTACCGGAGTTTTAGTTGGGTTCGTAATTTTACCCGGACTTTTAGTTGGGTTCGTATTTTTTACCCGGACTTTTAGTTGGGTTCGTAATTTTACCCGGAGTTTTAGTTGGGTTCGTAATTTTACCCGGAGTTTTACTTGGGTTCGTAATTTTACCCGGAGTTTTACTTGGGTTCGTAATTTTACCCGGAGTTTTAGTTGGGGTCGTAATTTTACCCGGAGTTTTAGTTGGGTTCGTAATTTTACCCGGACTTTTTAGTTGGGTTCGTAATTTTACCCGGACTTTTAGTTGGGTTCGTAATTTTACCCGGAGTTTTAGTTGAGTTCGTAATTTTACCCGGAGTTTTAGTTGGGTTCGTAATCTTACCCGGACTTTTTAGTTGGGTTCGTAATTTTACCCGGACTTTTTAGTTGGGTTCGTAATTTTACCCGGACTTTTTAGTTGGGTTAGTAATTTTACCCGGAGTTTTAGTTGGGTTCGTAATTTTACCCGGACTTTTTAGTTGGGTGCCGTATTTTTTACCCGGAGTTTTAGTTGGGTTCGTAATTTTACCCGGAGTTTTAGTTGGGTTCGTAATTTTACCCGGACTTTTTAGTTGTGTTGGTAATTTTACCCGGAGTTTTAGTTGGGTTCATATTTTTTACCGGACTTTTTAGTTGGGTTCGTATTTTTTACCCGGAGTTTTAGTTGGGTTCGTATTTTTTACCCGAAGTTTTAGTTGGGTTCGTATTTTTACCCGGAGTTTTAGTTGGGTTCGTATTTTTACCCGGAGTTTTAGTTGGGTTCGTATTTTTTACCCGGACTTTTTAGTTGGGTTAGTATTTTTGCCCGGAGTTTTAGTTGGGTTCGTATTTTTTAGCCGGAGTTTTAGTTGGGTTCGTATTTTTTACCCGGAGTTTTAGTTGGGTTCGTATTTTTACCCGGAGTTTTAGTTGGTTTCGTATTTTTACCCGGAGTTTTAGTTGGGTTCGTATTTTTTACCCGGAGTTTTAGTTGGGTTCGTATTTTTACCCGGAGTTTTAGTTGGGTTCGTAATTTTACCCGGACTTTTTAGTTGGGTTCGAATTTTTTACCCGGACTTTTAGTTGGGTTCGTAATTTTACCCGGACTTTTTAGTTGGGTTCGTATTTTTTACCCGGACTTTTAGTTGGGTTCGTAATTTTACCCGGAGTTTTAGTTGGGTTCGTAATTTTACCCGGAGTTTTAGTTGGGTTCGTAATTTTACTCCGGAGTCTTGAGTTAATAGTTGGGTTCGTATTTTTACCCGGACTCTTAGTTGGGTTCGTAATTTTACCCGGAGTTTTAGTTGGGTTCGTCATTTTACCCGGAGTTTTAGTTGGGTTCGTAATTTTACCCGGAGTTTTACTTGGGTTCGTAATTTTACCCGGAGTTTTACTTGGGTTCGTAATTTTACCCGGAGTTTTAGTTGGGTTCGTAATTTTACCCGGAGTTTTAGTTGGGTTCGTAATTTTACCCGGACTTTTTAGTTGGGTTCGTATTTTTTTACCCGGAATTTTAGTTGGGTTCGTAATTTTACCCGGAGTTTTAGTTGGGTTCGTAATTTTAACCGGAGTTTTACTTGAGTTCGTAATATTACCCGGAGTTTTAGTTGGGTTCGTAATTTTACCCGGACTTTTTAGTTGGGTTCGTAATTTTACCCGGACTTTTTAGTTGGGTTCGTATTTTTTACTCGGAGTTTTAGTTGGGTTCGTAATTTTACCCGGAGTTTTAGTTGGGTTCGTAATTTTACCCGGACTTTTTAGTTGGGTTCGTATTTTTTACCCGGACTTTTAGTTGGGTTCGTAATTTTACCCGGAGTTTTAGTTGGGTTCGTAATTTTACCCGGAGTTTTACTTGGGTTCGTAATCTTACCCGGAGTTTTACTTGGGTTCGTAATTTTACCCGGAGTTTTAGTTGGGGTCGTAATTTTACCCGGAGTTTTAGTTGGGTTCGTAATTTTACCCGGACTTTTTAGTTGGGTTCGTATTTTTTACCCGGACTTTTAGTTGGGTTCGTAATTTTACCCGGAGTTTTAGTTGGGTTCGTAATTTTACCCGGAGTTTTAGTTGAGTTCGTAATTTTACCCGGAGTTTTAGTTGGGTTCGTAATCTTACCCGGACTTTTTAGTTGGGTTCGTAATTTTACCCGGACTTTTTAGTTGGGTTCGTAATTTTACCCGGACTTTTTAGTTGGGTTAGTAATTTTACCCGGAGTTTTAGTTGGGTTCGTAATTTTACCCGGACTTTTTAGTTGGGTTCGAATTTTTTACCCGGACTTTTAGTTGGGTTCATTATTTTACCCGGAGTTTTAGTTGGGTTCGTAATTTTACCCCGGACCTTTTAGTTTTGTTCGTATTTTGTACCCGGACTTTTAGTTGGGTTCGTAATTTTACCCGGAGTTTTAGTTGGGTTCGTAATTTTACCCGGAGTTTTAGTTGGGTTCGTAATTTTACCCGGAGTCTTGAGTTACCCGGACTTTTTAGTTGGGTTCGTATTTTTACCCGGAGTTTTAGTTGGGTTCGTAATTTTACCCGGACTTTTTAGTTGGGTTCGTATTTTTTACCCAGACTTTTAGTTGGGTTCGTAATTTTACCCGGAGTTTTAGTTGGGTTCGTAGTTTTACCCGGAGTTTTAGTTGAGTTCGTAATTTTACCCGGAGTTTTAGTTGGGTTCGTAATTTTACCCGGACTTTTTAGTTAGGTTCGTAATTTCACCCGGACTTTTTAGTTGGGTTCGTATTTTTTACCCGGAGATTTAGTTGGGTTCGTAATTTTACCCGGAGTTTTAGTTGGGTTCGTAATTTTACCCGGACTTTTTAGTTGTGTTGGTAATTTTACGCGGAGTTTTAGTTGGATTCATATTTTTTACCGGACTTTTTAGTTGGGTTCGTATTTTTTACCCGGAGTTTTAGTTGGGTTCGTATTTTTTTTCCCGGAGTTTTAGTTGGGTTCGTATTTTTACCCGGAGTTTTAGTTGGGTTCGTATTTTTACCCGGAGTTTTAGTTGGGTTCGTATTTTTTACCCGGACTTTTTAGTTGGGTTAGTAATTTTACCCGGACTTTTTAGTTGAGTTCGTATTTTTTACCCGGACTTTTAGTTGGGTTCGTAATTTTACCCGGAGTTTTAGTTGGGTTCGTAATTTTACCCGGAGTTTTAGTTGGATTCGTAATTTTACCCGGAGTTTTAGTTGAGTTCGTAATTTTACCCGGAGTTTTAGTTGGGTTCGTAATTTTACCCGGACTTTTTAGTTGGGTTCGTAATTTTACCCGGACTTTTTAGTTGGGTTCGTATTTTTTACCCGGAGTTTTAGTTGGGTTCGTAATTTTACCCGGAGTTTTAGTTGGGTTCGTAATTTTACCCGGACTTTTTAGTTGGGTTCGTATTTTTTACCCGGACTTTTAGTTGGGTTCGTAATTTTACCCGGAGTTTTAGTTGGGTTCGAATTTTTTACCCGGAGTTTTAGTTGGGTTCGTATTTTTTACCCGGAGTTTTAGTTGGGTTCGTATTTTTACCCGGAGTTTTAGTTGTGTTGGTAATTTTACCCGGAGTTTTAGTTGGGTTCATATTTTTTACCCGGAGTTTTAGTTGGGTTCGTATTTTTACCCGGAGTTTTAGTTGGGTTCGTATTTTTACCCGGAGTTTTAGTTGGGTTCGTATTTTTTACCCGGACTTTTTAGTTGGGTTAGTATTTTTGCCCGGAGTTTTAGTTGGGTTCGTATTTTTTACCCGGACTTTTAGTTGGGTTCGTAATTTTACCCGGAGTTTTAGTTGGGTTCGTAATTTTACCCGGAGTTTCACTTGGGTTCGTAATTTTACCCGGACTTTTTAGTTGGGTTCGTATTTTTTACCCGGACTTTTAGTTGGGTTCGTAATTTTACCCGGACTTTTTAGTTGGGTTCGTATTTTTTACCCGGACTTTTAGTTGGGTTCGTAATTTTACCCGGAGTTTTAGTTGGGTTCGTAATTTTACCCGGAGTTTCACTTGGGTTCGTAATTTTACCCGGACTTTTTAGTTGGGTTCGTATTTTTTACCCGGACTTTTAGTTGGGTTCGTAATTTTACCCGGACTTTTTAGTTGGGTTCGTATTTTTTACCCGGAGTTTTAGTTGGGTTCGTATTTTTTTACCCGGAGTTTTAGTTGGGTTCTAAATGTTACCCGGACTTTTTTATTTGGTTCGTATTTTTTACCCGGAGTTTTAGTTGGGTTCGTAATTTTACCCGCACTTTTTAGCTGGGTTCGTAATTTTACTCGGAGTTTTAGTTGGGTTCGTAATTTTACCCGGAGTTTTATTTGGGTTCGTAATTTTACCCGGAGTTTTAGTTGGGTTCGTAATTTTACCCGGAGTTTTAGTTGGGTTCGTAATTTTACCCGGACTTTTTAGTTGGGTTCGTATTTTTTACCCGGACTTTTAGTTGGGTTCGTAATTTTACCCGGAGTTTTAGTTGGGTTCGTAATTTTACCCGTAGTTTTAGTTGAGTTCGTAATTTTACCCAGAGTTTTAGTTGGGTTAGTAATTTTACCCGGACTTTTTATTTGGGTTCGTAATTTTACCCGGACTTTTTAGTTGGGTTCGTAATTTTACCCGGAGTTTTAGTTGGGTTCGTAATTTTACCCGGAGTTTTACTTGGGTTCGTAATTTTACCCGGACTTTTTAGTTGGGTTCGTATTTTTTACCCGGACTTTTAGTTGGGTTCGTAATTTTACCCGGAGTTTTAGTTGGGTTCGTAATTTTACCCGGAGTTTTAGTTGGGTTCGTAATTTTACCCGGAGTTTTACTTGGGTTCGTAATTTTACCCGGAGTTTTACTTGGGTTCGTAATTTTACCCAGAGTTTTAGTTGGGTTCGTAATTTTACCCGGAGTCTTGAGTTACCCGGACTTTTTAGTTGGGTTCGTATTTTTACCCGGACTTTTAGTTGGGTTCGTAATTTTACCCGGAGTTTTAGTTGGGTTCGTAATTTTACCCGGAGTTTTAGTTGGTTTCGTAATTTTACCCGGAGTTTTACTTGGGTTCGTTATTTTACCCGGAGTTTTACTTGGGTTCGTAATTTTACCCGCAGTTTTAGTTGGGTTCGTAATTTTACCCGGAGTTTTAGTTGGGTTCGTAATTTTACCCGGACTTTTTAGTTGGGTTCGTATTTTTTACCCGGACTTTTAGTTGGGTTCGTAATTTTACCCGGAGTTTTAGTTGGGTTCGTAATTTTACCCGGAGTTTTAGTTGAGTTCGTAATTTTACCCGGAGTTTTAGTTGGGTTCGTAATTTTACCCGGACTTTTTAGTTGGGTTCGTAATTTTACCCGGACTTTTTAGTTGGGTTCGTATTTTTTACCCGGAGTTTTAGTTGGGTTCGTAATTTTACCCGGAGTTTTAGTTGGGTTCGTAATTTTACCCGGAGTTTTAGTTGGGTTCGTAATTTTACCCGGAGTTTTAGTTGGTTTCGTAATTTTACCCGGAGTTTTACTTGGGTTCGTTATTTTACCCGGAGTTTTACTTGGGTTCGTAATTTTACCCGCAGTTTTAGTTGGGTTCGTAATTTTACCCGGAGTTTTAGTTGGGTTCGTAATTTTACCCGGACTTTTTAGTTGGGTTCGTATTTTTTACCCGGACTTTTAGTTGGGTTCGTAATTTTACCCGGAGTTTTAGTTGGGTTCGTAATTTTACCCGGAGTTTTAGTTGAGTTCGTAATTTTACCCGGAGTTTTAGTTGGGTTCGTAATTTTACCCGGAGTTTTACTTGGGTTCGTTATTTTACCCGGAGTTTTACTTGGGTTCGTAATTTTACCCGCAGTTTTAGTTGGGTTCGTAATTTTACCCGGAGTTTTAGTTGGGTTCGTAATTTTACCCGGACTTTTTAGTTGGGTTCGTATTTTTTACCCGGACTTTTAGTTGGGTTCGTAATTTTACCCGGAGTTTTAGTTGGGTTCGTAATTTTACCCGGAGTTTTAGTTGGGTTAGTAATTTTACCCGGACTTTTTATTTGGGTTCGTAATTTTACCCGGACTTTTTAGTTGGGTTCGTATTTTTTACCCGGAGTTTTAGTTGGGTTCATATTTTTTACCGGACTTTTTAGTTGGGTTCGTATTTTTTACCCGGAGTTTTAGTTGGGTTCGTATTTTTTACCCGGAGTTTTAGTTGGGTTCGTATTTTTACCCGGAGTTTTAGTTGGGTTCGTATTTTTACCCGGAGTTTTAGTTGGGTTCGTATTTTTTACCCTGACTTTTTAGTTGGGTTAGTAATTTTACCCGGACTTTTTAGTTGAGTTCGTATTTTTTACCCGGACTTTTAGTTGGGTTCGTAATTTTGCCCGGAGTTTTAGTTGGGTTCGTAATTTTACCCGGAGTTTTAGTTGGTTTCGTAATTTTACCCGGAGTTTTAGTTGAGTTCGTAATTTTACCCGGAGTTTTAGTTGGGTTCGTAATTTTACCCGGACTTTTTAGTTGGGTTCGTAATTTTACCCGGACTTTTTAGTTGGGTTCGTATTTTTTACCCGGAGTTTTAGTTGGGTTCGTAATTTTACTCTGAGTTTTAGTTGGGTTCGTAATTTTACCCGGACTTTTTAGTTGGGTTCGTATTTTTTACCCGGACTTTTAGTTGGGTTCGTAATTTTACCCGGAGTTTTAGTTGGGTTCGAATTTTTTACCCGGAGTTTTAGTTGGGTTCGTATTTTTTACCCGAAGTTTTAGTTGGGTTCGTATTTTTACCCGGAGTTTTAGTTGTGTTGGTAATTTTACCCGGAGTTTTAGTTGGGTTCATATTTTTTACCCGGAGTTTTAGTTGGGTTCGTATTTTTACCCGGAGTTTTAGTTGGGTTCGTATTTTTACCCGGAGTTTTAGTTGGGTTCGTATTTTTTACCCGGACTTTTTAGTTGGGTTAGTATTTTTGCCCGGAGTTTTAGTTGGGTTCGTATTTTTTACCCGGACTTTTAGTTGGGTTCGTAATTTTACCCGGAGTTTTAGTTGGGTTCGTAATTTTACCCGGAGTTTCACTTGGGTTGGTAATTTTACCCGGACTTTTTAGTTGGGTTCGTATTTTTTACCCGGACTTTTAGTTGGGTTCGTAATTTTACCCGGACTTTTTAGTTGGGTTCGTATTTTTTACCCGGACTTTTAGTTGGGTTCGTAATTTTACCCGGAGTTTTAGTTGGGTTCGTAATTTTACCCGGAGTTTCACTTGGGTTCGTAATTTTACCCGGACTTTTTAGTTGGGTTCGTATTTTTTACCCGGACTTTTAGTTGGGTTCGTAATTTTACCCGGACTTTTTAGTTGGGTTCGTATTTTTTACCCGGAGTTTTAGTTGGGTTCGTATTTTTTTACCCGGAGTTTTAGTTGGGTTCTAAATGTTACCCGGACTTTTTTATTTGGTTCGTATTTTTAACCCGGAGTTTTAGTTGGGTTCGTAATTTTACCCGCACTTTTTAGCTGGGTTCGTAATTTTACTCGGAGTTTTAGTTGGGTTCGTAATTTTACCCGGAGTTTTATTTGGGTTCGTAATTTTACCCGGAGTTTTAGTTGGGTTCGTAATTTTACCCGGAGTTTTAGTTGGGTTCGTAATTTTACCCGGACTTTTTAGTTGGGTTCGTATTTTTTACCCGGACTTTTAGTTGGGTTCGTAATTTTACCCGGAGTTTTAGTTGGGTTCGTAATTTTACCCGTAGTTTTAGTTGAGTTCGTAATTTTACCCAGAGTTTTAGTTGGGTTAGTAATTTTACCCGGACTTTTTATTTGGGTTCGTAATTTTACCCGGACTTTTTAGTTGGGTTCGTAATTTTACCCGGAGTTTTAGTTGGGTTCGTAATTTTACCCGGAGTTTTACTTGGGTTCGTAATTTTACCCGGACTTTTTAGTTGGGTTCGTATTTTTTACCCGGACTTTTAGTTGGGTTCGTAATTTTACCCGGAGTTTTAGTTGGGTTCGTAATTTTACCCGGAGTTTTAGTTGGGTTCGTAATTTTACCCGGAGTTTTACTTGGGTTCGTAATTTTACCCGGAGTTTTACTTGGGTTCGTAATTTTACCCAGAGTTTTAGTTGGGTTCGTAATTTTACCCGGAGTCTTGAGTTACCCGGACTTTTTAGTTGGGTTCGTATTTTTACCCGGACTTTTAGTTGGGTTCGTAATTTTACCCGGAGTTTTAGTTGGGTTCGTAATTTTACCCGGAGTTTTAGTTGGTTTCGTAATTTTACCCGGAGTTTTACTTGGGTTCGTTATTTTACCCGGAGTTTTACTTGGGTTCGTAATTTTACCCGCAGTTTTAGTTGGGTTCGTAATTTTACCCGGAGTTTTAGTTGGGTTCGTAATTTTACCCGGACTTTTTAGTTGGGTTCGTATTTTTTACCCGGACTTTTAGTTGGGTTCGTAATTTTACCCGGAGTTTTAGTTGGGTTCGTAATTTTACCCGGAGTTTTAGTTGAGTTCGTAATTTTACCCGGAGTTTTAGTTGGGTTCGTAATTTTACCCGGACTTTTTAGTTGGGTTCGTAATTTTACCCGGACTTTTTAGTTGGGTTCGTATTTTTTACCCGGAGTTTTAGTTGGGTTCGTAATTTTACCCGGAGTTTTAGTTGGGTTCGTAATTTTACCCGGACTTTTTAGTTGTGTTGGTAATTTTACCCGGAGTTTTAGTTGGGTTCATATTTTTTACCGGACTTTTTAGTTGGGTTCGTATTTTTTACCCGGAGTTTTAGTTGGGTACGTATTTTTTACACGGAGTTTTAGTTGGGTTCGTATTTTTACCCGGAGTTTTAGTTGGGTTCGTATTTTTACCCGGAGTTTTAGTTGGGTTCGTATTTTTTACCCGGACTTTTTAGTTGGGTTAGTAATTTTACCCGGACTTTTTAGTTGGGTTCGTATTTTTTACCCGGACTTTTAGTTGGGTTCGTAATTTTACCCGGAGTTTTAGTTGGGTTCGTAATTTTACCCGGAGTTTTAGTTGGGTTCGTAATTTTACCCGGAGTTTTAGTTGAATTCGTAATTTTACCCGGAGTTTTAGTTGGGTTCGTAATTTTACCCGGACTTTTTAGTTGGGTTCATAATTTTACCCGGACTTTTTAGTTGGGTTCTTATTTTTTACCCGGAGTTTTAGTTGGGTTCGTAATTTGACCCGGAGTTTTAGTTGGGTTCGTAATTTTACCCGGACTTTTTAGTTGGGTTCGTATTTTTTACCCGGACTTTTAGTTGGGTTCGTAATTTTACCCGGAGTTTTAGTTGGGTTCGAATTTTTTACCCGGAGTTTTAGTTGGGTTCGTATTTTTTACCCGGAGTTTTAGTTGGGTTCGTATTTTTACCCGGAGTTTTAGTTGTGTTGGTAATTTTACCCGGAGTTTTAGTTGGGTTCATATTTTTTACCCGGAGTTTTAGTTGGGTTCGTATTTTTACCCGGAGTTTTAGTTGGGTTCGTATTTTTACCCGGAGTTTTAGTTGGGTTCGTATTTTTTACCCGGACTGTTTAGTTGGGTTAGTATTTTTGCCCGGAGTTTTAGTTGGGTTCGTATTTTTTACCCGGACTTTTAGTTGGGTTCGTAATTTTACCCGGAGTTTTAGTTGGGTTCGTAATTTTACCCGGAGTTTCACTTGGGTTCGTAAATTTACCCGGACTTTTTAGTTGGGTTCGTATTTTTTATCCGGACTTTTAGTTGGGTTCGTAATTTTACCCGGACTTTTTAGTTGGGTTCGTATTTTTTACCCGGACTTTTAGTTGGGTTCGTAATTTTACCCGGAGTTTTAGTTGGGTTCGAATTTTTTACCCGGAGTTTTAGTTGGGTTCGTATTTTTTACACGAAGTTTTAGTTGGGTTCGTATTTTTACCCGGAGTTTTAGTTGTGTTGGTAATTTTACCCGGAGTTTTAGTTGGGTTCATATTTTTTACCCGGAGTTTTAGTTGGGTTCGTATTTTTACCCGGAGTTTTAGTTGGGTTCGTATTTTTACCCGGAGTTTTAGTTGGGTTCGTATTTTTTACCCGGACTTTTTAGTTGGGTTAGTATTTTTGCCCGGAGTTTTAGTTGGGTTCGTATTTTTTACCCGGACTTTTAGTTGGGTTCGTAATTTTACCCGGAGTTTTAGTTGGGTTCGTAATTTTACCCGGAGTTTCACTTGGGTTGGTAATTTTAAGTAGTAGCTAGGCCAATACAAACGACCTTGAAAACGCAAACCGGTGAGGCCACGCGCCAGCTTCAGAGGGGAGTGCTGCCAACTTCAGAGTGTTGCCAACTTCAGAGTGTTGCCAACTTCAGAGTGGTTGTGATCTCGGCTAATGGACGACCTTGAACGACCCCAAACACCCGTGGTACCCAAACAGTAGCTAACTTCAGAGCCAGCTTCAGAGTGTTGACCCTTCAATTTTGAGGTTAGAATTCCAGGCGTGCCAAAGTGCCAAGACCCACTTGAGGCGCGGCTTGGCCCCGCCAGCTGTTTGACCGTCAGCCGTTATATCGCCCCCTCGATGTACCGATAAACTCCTTATCCTTGTATTCAAAATTTTGCCGGCACGCCGGTGTGAAGTTAGCCCCGGCCGTAACGCACCGAAGACGGCCACCCCCAGCATAGCACCGGCGCACCGGCGCACCGGCGTGCCGAATTCGGCCATTTTGAACCGCAAGTAGACCATTTTGAACCGGAAGTAGGCCATATTAAGGCGGAGGGGGAAATTTTTTAAAATTTTACAAGAAATTCTTAGAGTGCCTTTTTGGTAATTTTTACAACGCCATCTTATTCGTAGTTGTCAAAGCGGACAGGGGGTTTTTGTCCGGGGGGATTTTTGCAATTAGTTTTTCGATACGGGCCTTAGTTTAGGAGATACGGCCATTTTATGGACCAATGACGTCATAAGTTGTTGTTTTTAGCGAGAAATCTTGTTTTATGCGGTTAAATGATAGCCGACATCCAATTGGTGGAGAAATTTTGAAATTTCAAGATGGCCGACTTTCATTGGCGGGGGAAATTTTGCATTTTCAAGATGGCCGACTTCCATTGGCGGGGAAAAAATTTTGATTTTTCAACATGGCCACCTTCTATTGACGGGAAAATTTAATATTTTTAAGTTGGCCATCTTGAAATTTCAAATTTCCCTGCCATTGCGCCGAAGTCGGTCACCCCCAGCATCACACCGGTGCGAAGTTAGCCCCCGGAAGTAAAAAAGGTCACCCCGAATTCAGGTCGGCCATTTTGAACTGGAAGTAGACCATTTTGAACCGGAAGTAGGCCATTTTAAGGCGGAGGGGGAAATTTTTTAAAATTTTACAAGAAATTCTTAGAGTGCCTTGGTAATTTTTACAACGCCATCTTGTTCGTAGTTGTCAAAGCGGACAGGGGGTTTTGTCCGGGGGGATTTTTGCAATTAGTTTTTCGATACGGGCCTTAGTTTAGGAGATACGGTCATTTTATGGACCAATGACGTCATAAGTTGTTGTTTTTAGCGAGATATCATATTTTTAAACGATGCCGCTTCTTGTCTTAAATGGGGTTTGAGCGACCATCTTTGAACACCATCTTCTTATTTTAAAATGTCAGCCCCGAGGTCGCCGAACCCCAGGTCGACCATTTTGTACCGGAAGTCGGCCATTTTGAACCGGAAGTCGATTAATTTTAACCGGAAGTCGGCCATTTTGAACCGGAAGTCGATTAATTTTAACCGGAAGTCGATTAATTTTAACCGGAAGTCGATTAGTTTTAACCGGAAGTCAGCCATTTTGAACCGGAAGTCGATTAATTTTAACCGGAAGTCGATTAATTTTAACCGGAAGTAGGACATTTTGAACCGGAAGTCGATTAATTTTAACCGGAAGTCGGCCACTTTGAACCGGAAGTCGATTAATTTTAACCGGAAGTCGGCCATTTTGAACCGGAAGTCGATTAATTTTAACCGGAAGTCGACCATTTTGTACCGGAAGTCGGCCATTTTGTACCGGAAGTCGATTAATTTTAACCGGAAGTCGGCCATTTTGGACCGGAAGTCGGCCATTTTTAACCAGCTACGCCTTCGACTTCAACTTCGCCTTCGACTTCGCCTTCGCCTTCGACTTAGCCTTCGTCTTCGACTTTTGACTTCGATTTGCCTTCGACTGACTTCGATTTGCCTTCGCCTTCGACTTCGCCTTTGACTTCGACTTCGCCTTCGCCTCCGCCTTCGACTTCGCCTTCGCCTTCGCCTTCGCCTTCGCCTTCGCCTTCGCCTTCGCCTTCGACTTCGAGTTCGACTTCGACTTCGCCATCGCCTTCGCCTTCGACTTCGTCTTTGCCTTCGACTTCGACTTACCGTTCGACTCCGACTCCGACTCCGACTCCGACTGCGACTTCGCCTTTGCCTTCGCCACATAGCCTTCGTCTTCGACTTTTGACTTCGATTTGCCTTCGACTGACTTCGATTTGCCTTCGCCTTCGACTTCGCCTTTGACTTCGACTTCGCCTTCGCCTCCGACTTCGCCTTCGACTTCGCCTTCGCCTTCGCCTTCGCCTTCGCCTTCGCCTTCGCCTTCGCCTTCGCCTTCGCCTTCGACTTCGAGTTCGACTTCGACTTCGCCATCGCCTTCGCCTTCGACTTCGTCTTTGCCTTCGACTTCGACTTACCGTTCGACTCCGACTCCGACTCCGACTCCGACAGCGACTTCGCCTTCGTCTTAGCCTTCGCCTTCGACGTCGACTTCGACTTCGACTACCATGTATAAATTATACAGACCCTACATCGTGCCTTCCCCCTCCCAATATCATCGTTCCCCCTCCCATTAGCGCCTCTCCCCCTCACATTAATGCCTCGCCCCCCCCCCCCCTCCCATTAGCGCCTCTCCCCCTCCAGTTGCCCCCTCCCCGCCTCTTTAACATCTATAATACTTTTCTTAACATCAAAACCCATCCTAGTCCATCAGCATGTATAAATATGTAGGGGGTACAATTATTCGAGCATCATTAGTTATTAAAAATGTATGAGTCTACAGACAACAAGACTCGAGCATCTACGACTTCGACTTCGACTTCGCCTTCGCCTCCGCCTTCGCCTTCGACTTTGACTTTGACCTCGACTTCGACTTCGACTTCGACTTGCCCTTCGACTTCGGTCGACCATTTTGAAAAACCGGAAGTCGGCCATTTTGAACCGGAAGTCGGCCATTTTGGACTGGAAGTCGGCCATTTTTAACCAGCTTCGTCTTCGACTTCGCCTTCGCCTTCGACTTCGCCTTCGCCTTCGACTTTTGACTTCGATTTGCCTTCGACTGACTTCGATTTGCCTTCGCCTTCGACTTCGCCTTCGCCTTCGCCTTCGCCTTCGCCTTCGCCTTCGCCTTCGCCTTCGACTTCGCCTCCGCCTTCGCCTTCGCCTTCGCCTTCGCCTTCGCCTTCGCCTTCGCCTCGACTTCGAGTTCGACCTTGACTTCGACTTCGCCATCGCCTTCGACTTCGACTTCGCCTTTGCCTTTTGCCTTCGACTTCGACTTACCGTTCGACTTCGACTTCGACTTCGACTTCGACTTCGCCTTCGCCTTCGCCTTCGCCTTCGACTTCGCCTTCGACTTCGCCTTCGCATTCGACTTCGACTTCGCCTTCGGTTTCGACTTCGACTTCGCCTTTGCCTTCGACTTCGACTTCGCCTTCGACTTGCCGTTCGACTTCGACTTGCCGTTCGACTTCGACTTCGCCATCGCCTTCGACTTCGCTTTTGCCTTCGACTTCGACTTGCCGTTCGACTTCGACTAGCCGTTCGACTTCGACTCCGACTGCGACTTTCGACTTCGACTTCGACTTCGACTTGCCCTTCGACTTCGACTTCGACTTCGACTTCGACCTCGACTTCGCCTTCGCCTTCGTCTTCGCCTCCGCCTTCGCCTTCGACTTTGACCTCGACTTCGACTTCGACTTGCCCTTCGCCTTCGCCGTCGCCTTCGCCTTCGCCTCCGCCTTCGCCTTCGACTTTTTGACTTTGACCTCGACTTCGACTTCGACTTCGACTTCGACTTGCCCTTCGACTTCGGCTTCGACCTTCGACTCCGTCTTCGACTTCGACTTCGACTTGCCCTTCAACTTCGACTTCGACTTCGCCTTTTGCCTTCGACTTCGACTCCGACTCCGACTCCGACTCCGACTCCGCCTTCGACTTCTACTTCGCATTCGCCTTCGCCTTCGACTTCGCCTTCGCCTTCGACTTCGGCTTCGCCATCGCCTTCGCCTTCGACTTCGACTTCGCCTTCGACTTGCCGTTCGACTTCGACTCCGACTCCGACTCCGACTGCGATTTTTCGACTTCGCCTTCGATTTCGACTTCGCCTTCGACTTCGCCTTCGCCTTCGCCTTCGCCTTCGACTTCGACTTCGACTTCGCCTTCGACCTCGACTTGCCGTTCAACTTCGACTTCGACTCCGACTCCGACTGTGACTTTGACTTCGCCTTCGACTTCGCCTTCGCCTTAGCCTTCGCCTTCGCCTTCGCCTTCGCCTTCGCCTTCGCCTTCGCCTTCGCCTTCGCCTTCGCCTTCGCCTTCGCCTTCGCCTTCGCCTTCGCCTTCGCCTTCGCCTTCGCCTTCGCCTTCGCCTTCGCCTTCGCCTTCGCCTTCGCCTTCGCCTTCGCCTTCGCCTTCGCCTTCGCCTTCGCCTTCGCCTTCGCCTTCGCCTTCGCCTCGACTTCGAGTTCGACCTTGACTTCGACTTCGCCATCGCCTTCGACTTCGACTTCGCCTTTGCCTTTTGCCTTCGACTTCGACTTACCGTTCGACTTCGACTTCGACTTCGCCTTCGCCTTCGCCTTCGACTTCGCCTTCGACTTCGCCTTCGCATTCGACTTCGCCTTCGCTTTCGACTTCGACTTCGCCTTTGCCTTCGACTTCGACTTCGCCTTCGACTTGCCGTTCGACTTCGACTTGCCGTTCGACTTCGACTTCGCCATCGCCTTCGACTTCGCTTTTGCCTTCGACTTCGACTTGCCGTTCGACTTCGACTTGCCCTTCGACTTCGACTTCGACTTCGACTTCGACTTCGACTTCGACTTCGACTTCGACTTCGCCTTCGCCTTCGTCTTCGCCTCCGCCTTCGCCTTCGACTTTGACCTCGACTTCGACTTCGACTTGCCCTTCGCCTTCGCCGTCGCCTTCGCCTTCGCCTCCGCCTTCGCCTTCGCCTTCGCCTTCGACTTTTTGACTTTGACCTCGACTTCGACTTCGACTTCGACTTCGACTTCGACTTCGACTTGCCCTTCGACTTCGGCTTCGACCTTCGACTCCGTCTTCGACTTCGACTTCGACTTGCCCTTCAACTTCGACTTCGACTTCGCCTTTTGCCTTCGACTTCGACTCCGACTCCGACTCCGACTCCGCCTTCGACTTCTACTTCGCATTCGCCTTCGCCTTCGACTTCGCCTTCGACTTCGCCTTCGACTTCGACTTCGCCATCGCCTTCGCCTTCGACTTCGACTTCGCCTTCGACTTGCCGTTCGACTTCGACTCCGACTCCGACTCCGACTGCGATTTTTCGACTTCGCCTTCGATTTCGCCTTCGCCTTCGCCTTCGCCTTCGCCTTCGCCTTCGCCTTCGCCTTCGCCTTCGCCTTCGCCTTCGCCTTCGCCTTCGCCTTCGCCTTCGCCTTCGCCTTCGCCTTCGCCTTCGCCTTCGACTCCGACTTCGACTTCGACTCCGACTTCGCCTTCGACTTCGCCTTCGACTTCGCCTTCGACTTCGCCTTCGACTTCACCTTCGGCCTCGACTTCGCCTTCGACTTCGACTTCGCCTTCGACTTCGCCTTCGACTTCGACTTCGCCTTCGCCTTCGACTTCGCCTTTGACTTCGCACTTCGACTTCGCCATCGCCTTCCACTTCGACTTCGCCTTTGCCTTTTCCTTCGACTTCGACTTACCGTTCGACTTCGACTTTGACTTCGCCTTCGCCTTCGACTTCGCCTTCGACTTCGCCTTCGCATTCGACTTCGACTTCGCCTTTGCCTTCGACTTCGACTTCGCCTTCGACTTGCCGTTCAACTTCGACTTGCCGTTCGACTTCGACTTCGCCATCGCCTTCGACTTCGCTTTTGCCTTCGACTTCGACTTGCCGTTCGACTTCGACTAGCCGTTCGACTTCGACTCCGACTCCGACTGCAACTTTCGACTTCGACTTCGACTTCGACTTGCCCTTCGACTTCGACTTCGACTTCGACTTCGCCTTCGTCTTCGCCTCCGCCTTCGCCTTCGACTTTGACCTCGACTTCGACTTGCCCTTCGCCTTCGCCGTCGCCTTCGCCTTCGCCTCCGTCTTCGCCTTCGACTTTTTGACTGTGACCTCGACTTCGACTTCGACTTCGACTTGCCCTTCGACCTTCGACTCCGTCTTCGACTTCGACTTCGACTTGCCCTTCAACTTCGACTTCGACTTCGCCTTTTGCCTTCGACTCCGACTCCGACTCCGACTCCGACTCCGCCTTCGACTTCGACTTCTACTTCGCATTCGCCTTCGACTTCGCCTTCGACTTCGCCTTCGACTTCGACTTCGCCATCGCCTTCGCCTTCGACTTCGACTTCGCCTTCGACTTGCCGTTCGACTTCGACTCCGACTCCGACTCCGACCGCGACTTTTCGACTTCGCCTTCGATTTCGACTTCGCCTTCGACTTCGCCTTCGCCTTCGCCTTCGCCTTCGCCTTCGCCTTCGCCTTCGCCTTCGCCTTCGCCTTCGCCTTCGACTTCGACTTCGACTTCGCCTTCGACCTCGACTTGCCGTTCAACTTCGACTTCGACTCCGACTCCGACTGCGACTTCGACTTCGCCTTCGACTTCGCCTTCGCCTTCGCCTTCGCCTTCGACTCCGACTTCGACTTCGACTCCGACTTCGCCTTCGACTTCGCCTTCGACTTCGCCTTCGACTTCGCCTTCGACTTCACCTTCGGCCTCGACTTCGCCTTCGACTTCGACTTCGCCTTCGACTTCGCCTTCGACTTCGACTTCGACTTCGCCTTCGCCTTCGACTTCGCCTTTGACTTCGCCTTCGCCTTCCACCATGCCTTCGCCTTCGACTGCGACTCCGACTCGGACTTCGCCTTCGACTTCAACTTTTTGCCTTCGCCTTCGCATTCGACTTCGCCTTCGACTTCGCCTTCGATTTCGACTTCGACTTGCCGTTCGACTTCGACTTCCGACTCCGACTTCGACTCCAACTCCGGCTTCGACTTTGACTCCGACTTCGCCTTCGCCTTCGACTTCGGCTTCGCCTTCGACTTCGCCTTCGACCTCGAATTGCCGTTCAACTTCGACTTCGACTCCGACTCCGACTGCGACTTCGACTTCGCCTTCGACTTCGCCTTCGCCTTCGCCTTCGCCTTCGACTCCGACTTCGACTTCGACTCCGACTCCGACTTCGCCTTCGACTTCGCCTTCGACTTCGACTTCGCCTTCGCCATCGACTTCGCCTTTGACTTCGCCTTCGCCTTCGCCTTCCACTTCGCCTTCGCCTTCGCGTTCGACTGCGACTCCGACTCCGACTTCGACTTCGCCTTCGACTTCAACTTTTCGACTACGCCTTCGACTCCGACTTCGACTTCGACTTCGCCTTCGACTTCGCCTTCGACTTCGCCTTCGCCTTCGACTTCGACGTCGACTTAGGGTTTGCCTTCGACTTCGCCTTCGAGTTCGACTGCGACTTCGCCTTCGACTTCGACTTCGGCTTCGACTTCGACTTCGACTTGCCGTTCGACTTCAACTTCGACTCCGACTTCGACTCCGACTTCGACTCCGCCTTCGCCTTCGACTCCGACTTCGCCTTCGACTTCGTCTTCGACTTCGCCTTCGCCTTCGACTTCGCCTCCGACTCCGACTCCGACCCCGACTCCGACTCCGACTACGCCTTCGCCTTCGCCTTCGCCTTCACCTTCGCCTTCGCCTTCGCCTTCGCCTTCGCCTTCGCCTTCGCCTTCGCCTTCGCCTTCGCCTTCGCCTTCGCCTTCGCCTTCGCCTTCGCCTTCGCCTTCGCCTTCGCCTTCGCCTTCGCCTTCGCCTTCGCCTTCGCCTTCGCCTTCGCCTTCGCCTTCGCCTTCGCCTTCGCCTTCGCCTTCGCCTTCGCCTTCGCCTTCGCCTTCGCCTTCGCCTTCGCCTTCGCCTTCGCCTTCGCCTTCGCCTTCGCCTTCGCCTTCGCCTTCGCCTTCGCCTTCGCCTTCGCCTTCGCCTTCGCCTTCGCCTTCGCCTTCGCCTTCGCCTTCGCCTTCGCCTTCGCCTTCGCCTTCGCCTTCGCCTTCGCCTTCGCCTTCGCCTTCGCCTTCGCCTTCGCCTTCGCCTTCGCCTTCGCCTTCGCCTTCGCCTTCGCCTTCGCCTTCGCCTTCGCCTTCGCCTTCGCCTTCGCCTTCGCCTTCGCCTTCGCCTTCGCTTTCGCCTTCGCCTTCGACTCCGACTGCGACTTCGACTTCGACTTCGCCTTCGACTTCAACTTTGCCTTCGCCTTCGACTTCGCCTTCGCCTTCGTCTTCGACTTCGCCTTCGACTTCGATTTCGTCTTCGACTTGCCGTTCGAATTCGACTTCGACTTCGACTTCGACTCCGACTTCGCCTTCGACTTCGCCTTCGCCTGCGCCTTCGACGTCGACTTCGGCTTCGACTTCGCCTTCGACTTCGTCTTCGACTTCGACTTCGACGTCGCCTTCGACTTCGACTTCGCCTTCGCCTTCGACTTCGAGTTCGACTGCGACTTCGCCGAAGTCGAAGTCGAAGTCGAAGTCGAAGTCGCAGTCGGAGTCGAAGGCGAAGGCGAAGGCGAAGGCGAAGGCGAAGGCGAAGGCGAAGGCGAAGGCGAAGGCGAAGGCGAAGGCGAAGGCGAAGGCGAAGGCGAAGGCGAAGGCGAAGGCGAAGGCGAAGGCGAAGGCGAAGGCGAAGGCGAAGGCGAAGGCGAAGGCGAAGGCGAAGGCGAAGGCGAAGGCGAAGGCGAAGGCGAAGGCGAAGGCGAAGGCGAAGGCGAAGGCGAAGGCGAAGGCGAAGGCGAAGGCGAAGGCGAAGGCGAAGGCGAAGGCGAAGGCGAAGGCGAAGGCGAAGGCGAAGGCGAAGGCGAAGGCGAAGGCGAAGGCGAAGGCGAAGGCGAAGGCGAAGGCGAAGGCGAAGGCGAAGGCGAAGGCGAAGGCGACGGCGAAGGCGAAGGCGAAGGCGAAGGCGAAGGCGAAGGCGAAGTGGAAGGCGAAGGCGAAGGCGAAGGCGAAGGCGAAGGCGAAGGCGAAGGCGAAGGCGAAGGCGAAGGCGAAGGCGAAGGCGAAGGCGAAGGCGAAGGCGAAGGCGAAGTCGGAGTCGGAGTCGGGGTCGGAGTCGGAGTCGGAGGCGAAGTCGAAGGCGAAGGCGAAGTCGAAGACGAAGTCGAAGGCGAAGTCGGAGTCGAAGGCGAAGGCGGAGTCGAAGTAGAAGATAATATACGCATGTGCGTGCAAGAGTAGATCACATTTTACGAGCTCCCCTAATTTCTTCAGTTTTGGTGGTAATTTGTGGGTTACTATTTGCGAAAGTTCGTTATAGTGTTAGCGGTAATGATATTCATCATGCCGGTGATAACGAAGACTCAATCAGAGGATATAAAAGCTATATTTCGCGATTGTGTCGCAGAAATGTGGTCGGACGGAAACATCATGGAGAAAATGGCAGAAAAAGTGGCTTTGCGCTTCGAAACAAGACTGGTCGAACTATGCAGTAAATTCGAAGGTGAAATAAAGTTGTGTAACGAAAAGTGCGAGGTACTAACAGCTAGACTCGATAAACTCGAGCAATACACGCGACGATCAAATGTCCGTATATTCGGAGTCAAGGAGTCCGATAACGAAGAAATGGAGGAGATTGTTGAAAGAGTTTTCCAAGACAAACTAAACCTCGGGGCCATTTCCAGAGAACATGTGGACCGGTGCCACCGTATAGGGAAACCTGGAGGAAGACCTCGGGCTATTATTGTTAAGTTTACCAGTTACCGGTTCAAACATATGGTGATGGGTGCCAAGTCCAGACTCAAGGGGACTGGGATTGTGATTGCGGAGGATCTCACGACAACAAGGTACTCCCTGCTGAAGTATGTAAAAGAGTTATGCGGCGCGTCCAACACCTGGTCCATGGACGGTATTATTTATCATAAACGAGACGGACGCAGATACAAGGTGGAAACTGCGGCTGATCTGGAACACATTCGGGATCTTAAATCTATTTAAGTTAAGTGTACTTTGCTTCGTTGTGGGGGAATTGATGATTACTGTTTATTTCATGTGATAATATCGAATCTTTCCAAGATTTTCTTTAGTTTATTTGGTTTTATTCGGATTGCCACCGAGGGCTAATATTTTTCTTTTGACTTTGTGGGTGGGGGAGACTCGGGAGATTCCTGGATCGTCTTTTTTTCGAATCATTTCGATAGATATAGGTATATTTGTTTTCCTTATATTTACATTGCGTTATTTTCGACAAACACTTTCATTTATATTTCTTGTTTTGGTAATTATATTTGTGTATAATAGGTAACCGCTGATATGGCTGTCGATGTTTTCGCGTTGGCTCATCTGAACGTCAGATCGCTTTTGTCGGCTTACGAGCACTTCCGTGACTTGGTGGATGAGTGGAACTATGATGTTTTGGCGGTGACGGAGACGTGGCTGTCCGGAGGTATCGAATCGGATTCACTTCTGTTTGGAGACTACAAATTATTCCGTAGGGATAGAGAGGGCAGAGGTGGCGGCGTCGCATTTTTTGTAAAAAGGTATATTAGGTGTGCGGTACTTGAGACCTCAGATACTATAGAACAACTCTGGATATCGGTAAAGTTGCAGGGCCTTTCTGTTGCAATTGGCGTTTTATACAAACCCCCTAATTTAAATTATAATGTCTTCATTGACGAGTTGGAGTCGACGGTCTCAAGTATCGCACCAACTGTGGATCAGGTTGTGGTCATGGGAGACTTTAATATTGACATGCTTTGCCGTAACGACCCTCCTGTGGTGGCTCTGTTAGGAGTTCTGGATACCTTTGCATTGACACAATTGATCGGTGAGCCCACTAGGGTGACGGGGAATACATCAACATTGATTGACTTATTGTGTGTCTCTGATGGAGCTCTCGTTGAGAGTAGTGGTGTAGTTAATGCTGGTCACATCTCTGATCATGATCTCGTGTATTGTAAGTTAAAGATTCGTAATGGGAAGCGACAACCATCGAGTAGGGTGGTCAGGTCATACAAAGACTTTAATTATGACAATTTTCTGGCTGATTTGTACTCTGTGCCATTTTATAATATTTTTGACATCCGCAATATCGATGATAAGGTTTCATTTTTAACAGATAATATTTTACAAGTAGTTAACGTGCACGCCCCTCTAAAAATGTGTAAATTCTCGAGGATGCCGGCTCCGTGGATAACGAGCACCGTGAAAGAAATGCAGCGACTACGAGACAACGCGTATAAACGTTTTAAAGTAACACGAACGGATGGGAGTTGGAATTATTACAAAACCCTACGAAATCAGGTTAAAACGGCTATAGACCGCGAGCGGAGGGCATTCCTGGATAGTAAAATTGCGACTGGCGGTAGAGCGGCCTGGCTGGCTTTGCGTAGGGCGGGCATATGCAAATCTCCTTCCTCGGTGATTCCGGACAGTCTTTCAAAACCGGACGAAATCAATCAGTACTTTGTGGACTCGGGGTCGGGCTTGTCGGGGTTTGCAATTGATAATGAATTGGTGGCATTTTATAGTAATAACAGGCGGGTTAATGCACAGTTTTCTTTTCATGACGTACATGACTCAGATGTAGAGAGGGCTATTTGGGCAATAAAGAGTGATGCTACCGGCTGTGACCAGCTAAACAGGAAAATTGTTCATCTTTGCACTCCACATATTGTTCCGTATATTAGGGATATTATCAATACTTCCTTCTCCTGTGGCAAATTTCCCAAACTATGGAAGCAAGCAATCGTGCATCCACTGCCAAAGATACGCGACCCGGCTAGTTTCGCAGACTTAAGACCAATAAGCATATTGTCGGTATTATCTAAGGTGGCAGAGAAGCTTATCTGGGTGCAGCTGGAGGAATATGTGCGGAGCGGTAATTTATTGCCGAACACCCAATCGGGCTTTCGTTCTGGGTACAGCTGTACGTCAGCGTTGTTAAGTATTGTTGACGATATTATAAAAGAGACTGATAGAGGGAATGTCACTGCTCTATGCTTGTTGGACTACACTAAAGCCTTTGACAGAATGCACCATGATGTGTTCTCTGTAATTTTAAAACACCTGGGGCTCTCGGGGGCGGCATCGCGTCTGCTTGTTGACTACGTGTCGGATAGACTACAATTGGTGGACATCGGGGGAAAAAAGTCAACATTTCTCAGTACTGTGTGCGGTTGCCCTCAAGGATCGATAATTTCTCCCCTTATCTTTACGATGTACACCAGCTGTTTCAAAGATAAGATACAATTTTGTAAAACGCACTTTTATGCAGACGACACACAGCTTTACTTCTCCTTTCCTCCTAGCGATGTTGACGCGGCATGTGTGCGGATGAATAGTGATCTGGAGGCTTTGGTCGATGTCTCTAAACACCACAATTTGGCAATAAACCCGCGAAAGACCGAAGTAATCCTGTTCGGGCCGAAAAGAGCGAGAGAGGTGGTGCGTGACCGTTTTCAACTTTCCGTTGATGGTGTTACGCTTGTTACTAAATCTTCGGTAAAAAATCTAGGAGTCATTATAGATGATAATTTAAAGTTTAATGAACACATAAATAAATGCGCACAGAGAGCGTATTGCAATTTGAGGGCTATATACAACAATCGAAGTTATTTAAGTATTAAAACAAAACGTATGCTCTGTGACTCATTGGTGCTCTCAAGTTTTAGTTATGCCGATGTGTTGTATTCCCCTTTCTTGTCTGCTAGTTTGAAATATAAAATCCAGAAGGTCCAGAACTCCTGCCTGCGAACAATATACGGTATGCGACGCCGCGACCACGTCAGCCACAAATTAGTTGATATAAATTGGCTCAACATGAGCAGTCGCAGGATCCTGCATTCCGCCTGTTTTTTTCGTAATGTGATTGCTTCCGGAAAGCCACCGTACCTTTACGATCGCATAAAGTTCCGATCCGATGTACACACCCTTAACGTCAGATTCAAAGGGTTATTAACACCTCCAATACATCGACTTGAACTTTACAAAAAGAGTTTTACATATCAAATCTGCTATGTCTACAACAAAATAAGTCGTACGGGGATTGGTCTGTGTGCATCCGTCTCTGTTTTCAGGAAGCATTACCAAGAGTATCTATTCGGGCTACAGTGTTCGAGAGCTCGGCGGGCGGCGGCAATTTCGTTTGAGTCGGGATCGGGGTTATTCTGTACACAATGTATACTGTGTTTGGGAATTGTCAGTGTTTGTATAGATTTATTGTTGCGCGCTTTTTCTTTAATTTATTGAATATTTTCGAATTTTTTAATTAAACTATTATATTTGCTTCTTTTACTTGTGCGGTGCAGTGGAAGAGTAACAGTGTTAAACTGCGCCGCAAGATTGTTCTCATGTAATTTTACTTGCACTTGTTATAATTGTGTTACTGTTTGAACAATAAACTGATTTATTATTATTATTATTATTATTATTATTAAGTCGGAGTCGAAGTCGGAGTCGAAGTTGAAGTCGAACGGCAAGTCGAAGTCGAAGCCGAAGTCGAAGTCGAAGGCGAAGGCGAAGTCGCAGTCGAACTCGAAGGCGAAGTCGAAGGCAAACCCTAAGTCGACGTCGAAGTCGAAGGCGAAGGCGAAGTCGAAGGCGAAGTCGAAGGCGAAGTCGAAGTCGAAGTCGGAGTCGAAGGCGTAGTCGAAGTCGAAGTCGGAGTCGGAATCGAAGTCGGAGTCGAAGGCGAAGTCGAAGTCGAAGGCGAAGTCGAAGGCGAAGCCGAAGGCGAAGCCGAAGGCGAAGTCGGAGTCGAAGTCGAAGTCGGAGTCGAAGTCAAAGTCGGAGTCGGAAGTCGAAGTCGAAGTCTAAATCGAAGGCGAAGTCGAAGGCGAAGTCGAATGCGAAGGCGAAGGCAAAAAGTTGAAGTCGAAGGCGAAGTCGAAGTCGGAGTCGGAGTCGCAGTCGAAGGCGAAGGCGAAGGCGAAGTGGAAGGCGAAGGCGAAGGCGAAGTCAAAGGCGAAGTCGATGGCGAAGGCGAAGTCGAAGTCGAAGGCGAAGTCGAAGGCGAAGTCGGAGTCGAAGTCGAAGTCGAAGTCGGAGTCGAAGGCGAAGGCGAAGTCGAAGGCGAAGTCGAAGTCGCAGTCGGAGTCGGAGTCGGAGTCGAAGTCGAAGTTGAACGGCAAGTCGAGGTCGAAGGCGAAGTCGAAGGCGAAGCCGAAGTCGAAGGCGAAGGCGAAGTCGGAGTCAAAGTCGAAGTCGGAGTTGGAGTCGAAGTCGGAGTCGGAAGTCGAAGTCGAACGGCAAGTCGAAGTCGAAATCGAAGGGGAAGTCGAAGGCGAAGTCGAATGCGAAGGCGAAGGCAAAAAGTTGAAGTCGAAGGCGAAGTCCGAGTCGGAGTCGCAGTCGAAGGCGAAGGCGAAGGCATGGTGGAAGGCGAAGGCGAAGTCAAAGGCGAAGTCGAAGGCGAAGGCGAAGTCGAAGTCGAAGTCGAAGGCGAAGTCGAAGGCGAAGTCGAAGTCGAAGGCGAAGTCGAGGCCGAAGGTGAAGTCGAAGGCGAAGTCGAAGGCGAAGTCGAAGGCGAAGTCGAAGGCGAAGTCGGAGTCGAAGTCGGAGTCGAAGGCGAAGGCGAAGGCGAAGGCGAACGCGAAGTCGAAGGCGAAGTCGAAGTCGCAGTCGGAGTCGGAGTCGAAGTCGAAGTTGAACGGCAAGTCGAGGTCGAAGGCGAACTCGAAGTCGAAGGCGAAGGCGAAAGCGAAGGCGAAGGCGAAGGCGAACTCGAAGGCGAAGTCGAAATCGAAGGCGAAGTCGAAAAGTCGCAGTCGGAGTCGGAGTCGGAGTCGAAGTCGAACGGCAAGTCGAAGGCGAAGTCGAAGTCGAAGGCGAAGGCGATGGCGAAGTCGAAGTCGAAGGCGAAGTCGAAGGCGAAGTCGAAGGCGAAGGCGAATGCGAAGTAGAAGTCGAAGTCGAAGGCGGAGTCGGAGTAGGAGTCGGAGTCGGAGTCGGAGTCGAAGGCAAAAGGCGAAGTCGAAGTCGAAGTTGAAGGGCAAGTCGAAGTCGAAGTCGAAGACGGAGTCGAAGGTCGAAGGGCAAGTCGAAGTCGAAGTCGAAGTCGAAGTCGAGGTCAAAGTCAAAAAGTCGAAGGCGAAGGCGGAGGCGAAGGCGAAGGCGACGGCGAAGTCGAAGTCGAAGTCGAAGTCGAAGTCGAGGTCAAAGTCAAAAAGTCGAAGGCGAAGGCGGAGGCGAAGGCGAAGGCGACGGCGAAGGCGAAGGGCAAGTCGAAGTCGAAGTCGAGGTCAAAGTCGAAGGCGAAGGCGGAGGCGAAGACGAAGGCGAAGGCGAAGTCGAAGTCGAAGTCGAAGTCGAAGTCGAAGTCGAAGGGCAAGTCGAAGTCGAAGTCGAAGTCGAAAGTCGCAGTCGGAGTCGGAGTCGAAGTCGAACGGCTAGTCGAAGTCGAACGGCAAGTTGAAGTCGAAGGCAAAAGCGAAGTCGAAGGCGATGGCGAAGTCGAAGTCGAACGGCAAGTCGAAGTCGAACGGCAAGTCGAAGGCGAAGTCGAAGTCGAAGGCAAAGGCGAAGTCGAAGTCGAAAGCGAAGGCGAAGTCGAAGTCGAATGCGAAGGCGAAGTCGAAGGCGAAGTCGAAGGCGAAGGCGAAGGCGAAGTCGAAGTCGAAGTCGAAGTCGAACGGTAAGTCGAAGTCGAAGGCAAAAGGCAAAGGCGAAGTCGAAGTCGAAGGCGATGGCGAAGTCGAAGTCAAGGTCGAACTCGAAGTCGAGGCGAAGGCGAAGGCGAAGGCGAAGGCGAAGGCGAAGGCGGAGGCGAAGTCGAAGGCGAAGGCGAAGGCGAAGGCGAAGGCGAAGGCGAAGGCGAAGGCGAAGGCGAAGGCGAAGGCGAAGGCGAAGGCGAAGGCGAAGGCGAAGGCGAAGTCGAAGGCGAAGGCAAATAGAAGTCAGTCGAAGGCAAATCGAAGTCAAAAGTCGAAGGCGAAGGCGAAGTCGAAGGCGAAGGCGAAGTCGAAGACGAAGCTGGTTAAAAATGGCCGACTTCCAGTCCAAAATGGCCGACTTCCGGTTCAAAATGGCCGACTTCCGGTTTTTCAAAATGGTCGACCGAAGTCGAAGGGCAAGTCGAAGTCGAAGTCGAAGTCGAGGTCAAAGTCAAAGTCGAAGGCGAAGGCGGAGGCGAAGGCGAAGTCGAAGTCGAAGTCGTAGATGCTCGAGTCTTGTTGTCTGTAGACTCATACATTTTTAATAACTAATGATGCTCGAATAATTGTACCCCCTACATATTTATACATGCTGATGGACTAGGATGGGTTTTGATGTTAAGAAAAGTATTATAGATGTTAAAGAGGCGGGGAGGGGGCAATTGGAGGGGGAGAGGCGCTAATGGGAGGGGGGGGGGGCGAGGCATTAATGTGAGGGGGAGAGGCGCTAATGGGAGGGGGAGGGATGATATTGGGAGGGGGATGGCACGATATAGGGTCTGTATAATTTATACATGGTAGTCGAAGTCGAAGTCGACGTCGAAGGCGAAGGCGAAGGCGAAGGCGAAGGCGAAGTCGCTGTCGGAGTCGGAGTCGGAGTCGGAGTCGAACGGTAAGTCGAAGTCGAAGGCAAAGACGAAGTCGAAGGCGAAGGCGATGGCGAAGTCGAAGTCGAACTCGAAGTCGAAGGCGAAGGCGAAGGCGAAGGCGAAGGCGAAGGCGAAGGCGAAGGCGAAGTCGAAGGCGAAGTAGGAGGCGAAGGCGAAGTCGAAGTCAAAGGCGAAGTCGAAGGCGAAGGCAAATCGAAGTCAGTCGAAGGCAAATCGAAGTCAAAAGTCGAAGACGAAGGCTATGTGGCGAAGGCGAAGGCGAAGTCGCAGTCGCAGTCGGAGTCGGAGTCGGAGTCGGAGTCGAACGGTAAGTCGAAGGCAAAGACGAAGTCGAAGGCGAAGGCGATGGCGATGGCGAAGTCGAAGTCGAACTCGAAGTCGAAGGCGAAGGCGAAGGCGAAGGCGAAGGCGAAGGCGAAGGCGAAGGCGAAGGCGAAGGCGAAGGCGAAGGCGAAGGCGAAGGCGAAGGCGAAGGCGAAGGCGAAGGCGAAGGCGAAGGCGAAGGCGAAGGCGAAGGCGAAGGCGAAGGCGAAGGCGAAGGCGAAGGCGAAGGCGAAGGCGAAGGCGAAGGCGAAGGCGAAGGCGAAGGCGAAGGCGAAGGCGAAGGCGAAGGCGAAGGCGGAGGCGAAGGCGAAGTCGAAGTCAAAGGCGAAGTCGAAGGCGAAGGCAAATCGAAGTCAGTCGAAGGCAAATCGAAGTCAAAAGTCGAAGACGAAGGCTAAGTCGAAGGCGAAGGCGAAGTCGAAGGCGAAGTTGAAGTCGAAGGCGAAGCTGGTTAAAAATGGCCGACTTCCGGTCCAAAATGGCCGACTTCCGGTTAAAATTAATCGACTTCCGGTACAAAATGGCCGACTTCCGGTACAAAATGGCCGACTTCCGGTTAAAATTAATCGACTTCCGGTTCAAAATGGCCGACTTCCGGTTAAAATTAATCGACTTCCGGTTCAAAATGGCCGACTTCCGGTTAAAATTAATCGACTTCCGGTTCAAAATGTCCTACTTCCGGTTAAAATTAATCGACTTCCGGTACAAAATGGCCGACTTCCGGTTAAAATTAATCGACTTCCGGTTCAAAATGGCTGACTTCCGGTTAAAACTAATCGACTTCCGGTTAAAATTAATCGACTTCCAGTTAAAATTAATCGACTTCCGGTTCAAAATGGCCGACTTCCGGTTAAAATTAATCGACTTCCGGTTCAAAATGGCCAACTTCCGGTACAAAATGGTCGACCTGGGGTTCGGCGACCTCGGGGCTGACATTTTAAAATAAGAAGATGGTGTTCAAAGATGGTCGCTCAAACCCCATTTAAGACAAGAAGCGGCATCGTTTAAAAATATGATATCTCGCTAAAAACAACAACTTATGACGTCATTGGTCCATAAAATGACCGTATCTCCTAAACTAAGGCCCGTATCGAAAAACTAATTGCAAAAATCCCCCCGGACAAAACCCCCTGTCCGCTTTGACAACTACGAACAAGATGGCGTTGTAAAAATTACCAAAAAGGCACTCTAAGAATTTCTTGTAAAATTTTAAAAAATTTCCCCCTCCGCCTTAAAATGGCCTACTTCCGGTTCAAAATGGTCTACTTCCAGTTCAAAATGGCCGACCTGAATTCGGGGTGACCTTTTTCACTTCCGGGGGCTAACTTCGCACCGGTGCGATGCTGGGGGTGACCGACTTCGGCGCAATGGCAGGGAAATTTGAAATTTCAAGATGGCCAACTTAAAAATATTAAATTTTCCCGTCAATAGAAGGTGGCCATGTTGAAAAATCAAAATTTTTCCCCGCCAATGGAAGTCGGCCATCTTGAAAATGCAAAATTTCCCCCGCCAATGAAAGTCGGCCATCTTGAAATTTCAAAATTTCTCCACCAATTGGAAGTCGGCTATCATTTAACCGCATAAAACAAGATTTCTCGCTAAAAACAACAACTTATGACGTCATTGGTCCATAAAATGGCCGTATCTCCTAAACTAAGGCCCGTATCGAAAAACTAATTGCAAAAATCCCCCCGGACAAAAACCCCCTGTCCGCTTTGACAACTACGAACAAGATGGCGTTGTAAAAATTACCAAAAAGGCACTCTAAGAATTTCTTGTAAAATTTTAAAAAATTTCCCCCTCCGCCTTAATATGGCCTACTTCCGGTTCAAAATGGTCTACTTGCGGTTCAAAATGGCGTTCACACCTTTCACTTCCGGGGCTAACTTCGCACCGGTGTGCCGGTACTATGCTGGGGGTGGCCGAATGGCGGGGACATTTGAAATTTCAAGATGGCCAACTTAAAATATTAAATTTTCCCGTCAATAGAAGGTGGTCATGTTGAAAAATCAAAATTTTTCCCCGCCAATGGAAGTCGGCCATCTTGAAAATGCAAAATTTCCCCCGCCAATGAAAGTCGGCCATCTTGAAATTTCAAAATTTCCCCACCAATTGGAAGTCGGCTATCATTTAACCGCATAAAATAAGATTTCTCGCTAAAAACAACAACTTATGACGTCATTGGTCCATAAAATGGCCGTATCTCCTAAACTAAGGCCCGTATCGAAAAACTAATTGCAAAAATCCCCCCGGACAAAAACCCCCTGTCCGCTTTGACAACTACGAACAAGATGGCGTTGTAAAAATTACCAAAAAGGCACTATAAGAATTTCTAGTAAAATTTTAAAAAATTTCCCCCGCCTTAAAATGGCCTACTTCCGGTTCAAAATGGTCTACTTGCGGTTCAAAATGGCCGACTTCGGCACGCCGGTGCGCCGGTGCGCCGGTGCGCCGGTGCTATGCTGGGGGTGGCCGTCTTCGGTGCGTTACGGCCGGGGCTAACTTCACACCGGCGTGCCGGCAAAATTTTGAATACAAGGATAAGGAGTTTATCGGTACATCGAGGGGGCGATATAACGGCTGACGGTCAAACAGCTGGCGGGGCCAAGCCGCGCCTCAAGTGGGTCTTGGCACTTTGGCACGCCTGGAATTCTAACCTCAAAATTGAAGGGTCAACACTCTGAAGCTGGCTCTGAAGTTAGCTACTGTCTGGGTACCACGGGTGTTTGGGGTCGTTCATGGTCGTCCATTAGCCGAGATCACAACCACTCTGAAGTTGGCAACACTCTGAAGTTGGCAACACTCTGAAGTTGGCAGCACTCCCCTCTGAAGCTGGCGCGTGGCCTCACCGGTTTGCGTTTTCAAGGTCGTTTGTACTGGCCTAGTTACTACTATTTTACCCGGACTTTTTAGTTGGGTTCGTATTTTTTACTCGGACTTTTAGTTGGGTTCGTAATTTTACCCGGACTTTTTAGTTGGGTTCGTATTTTTTACCCGGACTTTTAGTTGGGTTCGTAATTTTACCCGGAGTTTTAGTTGGGTTCGTAATTTTACCCGGAGTTTCACTTGGGTTCGTAATTTTACCCGGACTTTTTAGTTGGGTTCGTATTTTTTACCCGGACTTTTAGTTGGGTTCGTAATTTTACCCGGACTTTTTAGTTGGGTTCGTATTTTTTACCCGGAGTTTTAGTTGGGTTCGTGTTTTTTTACCCGGAGTTTTAGTTGGGTTCTAAATGTTACCCGGACTTTTTTATTTGGTTCGTATTTTTTACCCGGAGTTTTAGTTGGGTTCGTAATTTTACCCGCACTTTTTAGCTGGGTTCGTAATTTTACTCGGAGTTTTAGTTGGGTTCGTAATTTTACCCGGAGTTTTATTTGGGTTCGTAATTTTACCCGGAGTTTTAGTTGGGTTCGTAATTTTACCCGGAGTTTTAGTTGGGTTCGTAATTTTACCCGGACTTTTTAGTTGGGTTCGTTTTTTTTACCCGGACTTTTAGTTGGGTTCGTAATTTTACCCGGAGTTTTAGTTGGGTTCGTAATTTTACACGTAGTTTTAGTTGAGTTCGTAATTTTACCCAGAGTTTTAGTTGGGTTAGTAATTTTACCCGGACTTTTTATTTGGGTTCGTAATTTTACCCGGACTTTTTAGTTGGGTTCGTAATTTTACCCGGAGTTTTAGTTGGGTTCGTAATTTTACCCGGAGTTTTACTTGGGTTCGTAATTTTACCCGGACTTTTTAGTTGGGTTCGTATTTTTTACCCGGACTTTTAGTTGGGTTCGTAATTTTACCCGGAGTTTTAGTTGGGTTCGTAATTTTACCCGGAGTTTTAGTTGGGTTCGTAATTTTACCCGGAGTTTTACTTGGGTTCGTAATTTTACCCGGAGTTTTACTTGGGTTCGTAATTTTACCCAGAGTTTTAGTTGGGTTCGTAATTTTACCCGGAGTCTTGAGTTACCCGGACTTTTTAGTTGGGTTCGTATTTTTACCCGGACTTTTAGTTGGGTTCGTAATTTTACCCGGAGTTTTAGTTGGGTTCGTAATTTTACCCGGAGTTTTAGTTGGTTTCGTAATTTTACCCGGAGTTTTACTTGGGTTCCTAATTTTACCCGGAGTTTTACTTGGGTTCGTAATTTTACCCGGAGTTTTAGTTGGGTTCGTAATTTTACCCGGAGTTTTAGTTGGGTTCGTAATTTTACCCGGACTTTTTAGTTGGGTTCGTATTTTTTACCCGGACTTTTAGTTGGGTTCGTAATTTTACCCGGAGTTTTAGTTGGGTTCGTAATTTTACCCGGAGTTTTAGTTGAGTTCGTAATTTTACCCGGAGTTTTAGTTGGGTTCGTAATTTTACCCGGACTTTTTAGTTGGGTTCGTAATTTTACCCGGACTTTTTAGTTGGGTTCGTATTTTTTACCCGGAGTTTTAGTTGGGTTCGTAATTTTACCCGGAGTTTTAGTTGGGTTCGTAATTTTACCCGGACTTTTTAGTTGTGTTGGTAATTTTACCCGGAGTTTTAGTTGGGTTCATATTTTTTACCGGACTTTTTAGTTGGGTTCGTATTTTTTACCCGGAGTTTTAGTTGGGAACGTATTTTTTACCCGGAGTTTTAGTTGGGTTCGTATTTTTACCCGGAGTTTTAGTTGGGTTCGTATTTTTACCCGGAGTTTTAGTTGGGTTCGTATTTTTTACCCGGACTTTTTAGTTGGGTTAGTAATTTTACCCGGACTTTTTAGTTGGGTTCGTATTTTTTACCCGGACTTTTAGTTGGGTTCGTAATTTTACCCGGAGTTTTAGTTGGGTTCGTAATTTTACCCGGAGTTTTAGTTGGGTTCGTAATTTTACCCGGAGTTTTAGTTGAATTCGTAATTTTACCCGGAGTTTTAGTTGGGTTCGTAATTTTACCCGGACTTTTTAGTTGGGTTCATAATTTTACCCGGACTTTTTAGTTGGGTTCTTATTTTTTACCCGGAGTTTTAGTTGGGTTCGTAATTTGACCCGGAGTTTTAGTTGGGTTCGTAATTTTACCCGGACTTTTTAGTTGGGTTCGTATTTTTTACCCGGACTTTTAGTTGGGTTCGTAATTTTACCCGGAGTTTTAGTTGGGTTCGTATTTTTACCCGGAGTTTTAGTTGTGTTGGTAATTTTACCCGGAGTTTTAGTTGGGTTCATATTTTTTACCCGGAGTTTTAGTTGGGTTCGTATTTTTACCCGGAGTTTTAGTTGGGTTCGTATTTTTACCCGGAGTTTTAGTTGGGTTCGTATTTTTTACCCGGACTTTTTAGTTGGGTTAGTATTTTTGCCCGGAGTTTTAGTTGGGTTCGTATTTTTTACCCGGACTTTTAGTTGGGTTCGTAATTTTACCCGGAGTTTTAGTTGGGTTCGTAATTTTACCCGGAGTTTCACTTGGGTTCGTAATTTTACCCGGACTTTTTAGTTGGGTTCGTATTTTTTACCCGGACTTTTAGTTGGGTTCGTAATTTTACCCGGACTTTTTAGTTGGGTTCGTATTTTATACCCGGGCTTTTAGTTGGGTTCGTAATTTTACCCGGAGTTTTAGTTGGGTTCGTAATTTTACCCGGAATTTTACTTGGGTTCGTAATTTTACCCGGACTTTTTTGTTGTGTTCGTATTTTTTACCCGGAGTTTTAGTTGGGTTCGTAATTTTACCCGGACTTTTTAGTTGGGTTCGTATTTTTTACCCGGACTTTTAGTTGGGTTCGTAATTTTACCCGGAGTTTTAGTTGGGTTCGTAATTTTACCCGGAGTTTTACTTGGGTTCGTAATTTTACCCGGACTTTTTTGTTGGGTTCGTATTTTTTACCCGGAGTTTTAGTTGGGTTCGTAATTTTACCCGGACTTTTTAGTTGGGTTCGTATTTTTTACCCGGACTTTTAGTTGGGTTCGTAATTTTACCCGGAGTTTTAGTTGGGTTCGTATTTTTTACCCGGAGTTTTAGTTGGGTTCGTATTTTTTACCCGGAGTTTTAGTTGGGTTCGTATTTTTACCCGGAGTTTTAGTTGTGTTGGTAATTTTACCCGGAGGTTTAGTTGGGTTCATATTTTTTACCGGACTTTTTAGTTGGGTTCGTATTTTTTACCCGGAGTTTTAGTTGGGTTCGTATTTTTTATCCGGAGTTTTAGTTGGGTTCGTATTTTTACCCGGAGTTTTAGTTGGGTTCGTATTTTTACCCCGAGTTTTAGTTGGGTTCGTATTTTTTACCCGCCGTTTTAGTTGGGTTCGTATTTTTACCCGGAGCTTTAGTTGGGTTCGTATTTTTACCCGGAGTTTTAGTTGGGTTCGTATTTTTTACCCGGACTTTTTAGTTGGGTTAGTATTTTTGCCCGGAGTTTTAGTTGGGTTCGTATTTTTTTACCCGGAGTTTTAGTTGGGTTCTAAATGTTACCCGGACTTTTTTGTTTGGTTCGTATTTTTTACCCGGAGTTTTAGTTGGGTTCGTAATTTTACCCGGACTTTTTAGTTGGATTCGTATTTTTTACCCGGACTTTTAGTTGGGTTCGTAATTTTACCCGGAGTTTTAGTTGGGTTCGTAATTTTACCCGTAGTTTTAGTTGAGTTCGTAATTTTACCCGGAGTTTTAGTTGGGTTAGTAAATTTACCCGGACTTTTTATTTGGGTTCGTAATTTTACCCGGACTTTTTAGTTGGGTTCGTAATTTTACCCGGAGTTTTAGTTGGGTTCGTAATTTTACCCGGAGTTTTACTTGGGTTCGTAATTTTACCCGGACTTTTTAGTTGGGTTCGTATCTTTTACCCGGACTTTTAGTTGGGTTCGTAATTTTATCCGGAGTTTTAGTTGGGTTCGTAATTTTACCCGGAGTTTTAGTTGGGTTCGTAATTTTACCCGGAGTTTTACTTATGTTCGTAATTTTACCCGTAGTTTTACTTGGGTTCGTAATTTTACCCGGAGTTTTAGTTGGGTTCGTAATTTTACCCGGAGTTTTAGTTGGGTTCGTAATTTTACCCGGACTTTTTAGTTGGGTTCGTATTTTTTACCCGGACTTTTAGTTGGGTTCGTAATTTTACCCGGACTTTTTAGTTGGGTTCGTATTTTATACCCGGGCTTTTAGTTGGGTTCGTAATTTTACCCGGAGTTTTAGTTGGGTTCGTAATTTTACCCGGAGTTTTACTTGGGTTCGTAATTTTACCCGGAGTTTTAGTTGGGTTCGAATTTTTTACCCGGAGTTTTAGTTGGGTTCGTATTTTTTACCCGGAGTTTTAGCTGGGTTCGTATTTTTACCCGGAGTTTTAGTTGTGTTGGTAATTTTACCCGGAGTTTTAGTTGGGTTCATATTTTTTACCCGGAGTTTTAGTTGGGTTCGTATTTTTACCCGGAGTTTTAGTTGGGTTCGTATTTTTACCCGGAGTTTTAGTTGGGTTCGTATTTTTTACCCGGACTTTTTAGTTGGGTTAGTATTTTTGCCCGGAGTTTTAGTTGGATTCGTATTTTTACCCGGACTTTTAGTTGGGTTCGTAATTTTACCCGGAGTTTTAGTTGGGTTCGTAATTTGACCCGGAGTTTTAGTTGGGTTCGTAATTTTACTCGGACTTTTTAGTTGGGTTCGTATTTTTTACCCGGACTTTTAGTTGGGTTCGTAATTTTACCCGGAGTTTTAGTTGGGTTCGAATTTTTTACCCGGAGTTTTAGTTGGGTTCGTATTTTTTACCCGGAGTTTTAGTTGGGTTCGTATTTTTACCCGGAGTTTTAGTTGTGTTGGTAATTTTACCCGGAGTTTTAGTTGGGTTCATATTTTTTACCCGGAGTTTTAGTTGGGTTCGTATTTTTACCCGGAGTTTTAGTTGGGTTCGTATTTTTACCCGGAGTTTTAGTTGGGTTCGTATTTTTTACCCGGACTTTTTAGTTGGGTTAGTATTTTTGCCCGGAGTTTTAGTTGGGTTCGTATTTTTTACCCGGACTTTTAGTTGGGTTCGTAATTTTACCCGGAGTTTTAGTTGGGTTCGTAATTTTACCCGGAGTTTCACTTGGGTTCGTAATTTTACCCGGACTTTTTAGTTGGGTTCGTATTTTTTACCCGAACTTTTAGTTGGGTTCGTAATTTTACCCGGACTTTTTAGTTGGGTTCGTATTTTATACCCGGGCTTTTAGTTGGGTTCGTAATTTTACCCGGAGTTTTACTTGGGTTCGTAATTTTACCCGGACTTTTTTGTTGGGTTCGTATTTTTTACCCGGAGTTTTAGTTGGGTTCGTAATTTTACCCGGACTTTTTAGTTGGGTTCGTATTTTTTACCCGGACTTTTAGTTGGGTTCGTAATTTTACCCGGAGTTTTAGTTGGGTTCGTATTTTTTACCCGGAGTTTTAGTTGGGTTCGTATTTTTTACCCGGAGTTTTAGTTGGGTTCGTATTTTTACCCGGAGTTTTAGTTGTGTTGGTAATTTTACCCGGAGGTTTAGTTGGGTTCATATTTTTTACCGGACTTTTTAGTTGGGTTCGTATTTTTTACCCGGAGTTTTAGTTGGGTTCGTATTTTTTATCCGGAGTTTTAGTTGGGTTCGTATTTTTACCCGGAGTTTTAGTTGGGTTCGTATTTTTACCCGGAGTTTTAGTTGGGTTCGTATTTTTTACCCGGACTTTTTAGTTGGGTTAGTATTTTTGCCCGGAGTTTTAGTTGGGTTCGTATTTTTTACCCGGAGTTTTAGTTGGGTTCGTATTTTTTACCCGGAGTTTTAGTTGGGTTCGTATTTTTACCCGGAGTTTTAGTTGGGTTCGTATTTTTACCCCGAGTTTTAGTTGGGTTCGTATTTTTTACCCGCCGTTTTAGTTGGGTTCGTATTTTTACCCGGAGCTTTAGTTGGGTTCGTATTTTTACCCGGAGTTTTAGTTGGGTTCGTATTCTTTACCCGGACTTTTTAGTTGGGTTAGTATTTTTGCCCGGAGTTTTAGTTGGGTTCGTATTTTTTTACCCGGAGTTTTAGTTGGGTTCTAAATGTTACCCGGACTTTTTTGTTTGGTTCGTATTTTTTACCCGGAGTTTTAGTTGGGTTCGTAATTTTACCCGGACTTTTTAGTTGGATTCGTATTTTTTACCCGGACTTTTAGTTGGGTTCGTAATTTTACCCGGAGTTTTAGTTGGGTTCGTAATTTTACCCGTAGTTTTAGTTGAGTTCGTAATTTTACCCGGAGTTTTAGTTGGGTTAGTAATTTTACCCGGACTTTTTATTTGGGTTCGTAATTTTACCCGGACTTTTTAGTTGGGTTCGTAATTTTACCCGGAGTTTTAGTTGGGTTCGTAATTTTACCCGGAGTTTTACTTGGGTTCGTAATTTTACCCGGACTTTTTAGTTGGGTTCGTATCTTTTACCCGGACTTTTAGTTGGGTTCGTAATTTTACCCGGAGTTTTAGTTGGGTTCGTAATTTTACCCGGAGTTTTAGTTGGGTTCGTAATTTTACCCGGAGTTTTACTTATGTTCGTAATTTTACCCGGAGTTTTACTTGGGTTCTTAATTTTACCCGGAGTTTTAGTTGGGTTCGTAATTTTACCCGGAGTTTTAGTTGGGTTCGTAATTTTACCCGGACTTTTTAGTTGGGTTCGTATTTTTTACCCGGACTTTTAGTTGGGTTCGTAATTTTACCCGGAGTTTTAGTTGGGTTCGTAATTTTACCCGGAGTTTTAGTTGGGTTCGTAATTTTACCCGGAGTTTTAGTTGGGTTCGTAATTTTACCCGGAGTTTTACTTGGGTTCGTAATTTTACCCGGAGTTTTAGTTGGGTTCGAATTTTTTACCCGGAGTTTTAGTTGGGTTCGTATTTTTTACCCGGAGTTTTAGTTGGGTTCGTATTTTTACCCGGAGTTTTAGTTGTGTTGGTAATTTTACCCGGAGTTTTAGTTGGGTTCATATTTTTTACCCGGAGTTTTAGTTGGGTTCGTATTTTTACCCGGAGTTTTAGTTGGGTTCGTATTTTTACCCGGAGTTTTAGTTGGGTTCGTATTTTTTACCCGGACTTTTTAGTTGGGTTAGTATTTTTGCCCGGAGTTTTAGTTGGATTCGTATTTTTTACCCGGACTTTTAGTTGGGTTCGTAATTTTACCCGGAGTTTTAGTTGGGTTCGTAATTTTACCCGGAGTTTCAATGGGTTCGTAATTTTACCCGGACTTTTTAGTTGGGTTCGTATTTTTTACCCGGACTTTTAGTTGGGTTCGTAATTTTTCCCGGACTTTTTAGTTGGGTTCATATTTTTTACCGGACTTTTTAGTTGGGTTCGTATTTTTTACCCGGAGTTTTAGTTGGGTACGTATTTTTTACCCGGAGTTTTAGTTGGGTTCGTATTTTTACCCGGAGTTTTAGTTGGGTTCGTATTTTTACCCGGAGTTTTAGTTGGGTTCGTATTTTTTACCCGGACTTTTTAGTTGGGTTAGTAATTTTACCCGGACTTTTTAGTTGGGTTCGTATTTTTTACCCGGACTTTTAGTTGGGTTCGTAATTTTACCCGGAGTTTTAGTTGGGTTCGTAATTTTACCCGGAGTTTTAGTTGGGTTCGTAATTTTACCCGGAGTTTTAGTTGAATTCGTAATTTTATCCGGAGTTTTAGTTGGGTTCGTAATTTTACCCGGACTTTTTAGTTGGATTCGTAATTTTACCCGGACTTTTTAGTTGGGTTCTTATTTTTTACCCGGAGTTTTAGTTGGGTTCGTAATTTGACCCGGAGTTTTAGTTGGGTTCGTAATTTTACCCGGACTTTTTAGTTGGGTTCGTATTTTTTACCCGGACTTTTAGTTGGGTTCGTAATTTTACCCGGAGTTTTAGTTGTGTTGGTAATTTTACCCGGAGTTTTAGTTGGGTTCATATTTTTTACCCGGAGTTTTAGTTGGGTTCGTATTTTTACCCGGAGTTTTAGTTGGGTTCGTATTTTTACCCGGAGTTTTAGTTGGGTTCGTATTTTTTACCCGGACTTTTTAGTTGGGTTAGTATTTTTGCCCGGAGTTTTAGTTGGGTTCGTATTTTTTACCCGGACTTTTAGTTGGGTTCGTAATTTTACCCGGAGTTTTAGTTGGGTTCGTAATTTTACCCGGAGTTTCACTTGGGTTCGTAATTTTACCCGGACTTTTTAGTTGGGTTCGTATTTTTTACCCGGACTTTTAGTTGGGTTCGTAATTTTACCCGGACTTTTTAGTTGGGTTCGTATTTTATACCCGGGCTTTTAGTTGGGTTCGTAATTTTACCCGGAGTTTTAGTTGGGTTCGTAATTTTACCCGGAGTTTTACTTGGGTTCGTAATTTTACCCGGACTTTTTTGTTGGGTTCGTATTTTTTACCCGGAGTTTTAGTTGGGTTCGTAATTTTACCCGGACTTTTTAGTTGGGTTCGTATTTTTTACCCGGACTTTTAGTTGGGTTCGTAATTTTACCCGGAGTTTTAGTTGGGTTCGTATTTTTTACCCGGACTTTTAGTTGGGTTCGTATTTTTTACCCGGAGTTTTAGTTGGGTTCGTATTTTTACCCGGAGTTTTAATTGTGTTGGTAATTTTACCCGGAGTTTTAGTTGGGTTCATATTTTTTACCGGACTTTTTAGTTGGGTTCGTATTTTTTACCCGGAGTTTTAGTTGGGTTCGTATTTTTACCCGGAGTTTTAGTTGGGTTCGTATTTTTTACCCGGACTTTTTAGTTGGGTTAGTATTTTTGCCCGGAGTTTTAGTTGGGTTCGTATTTTTTACCCGGACTTTTTAGTTGGGTTAGTATTTTTGCCCGGAGTTTTAGTTGGGTTCATATTTTTTACCGGACTTTTTAGTTGGGTTCGTATTTTTTACCCGGAGTTTTAGTTGGGTTCGTATTTTTACCCGGAGTTTTAGTTGGGTTCGTATTTTTACCCGGAGTTTTAGTTGGGTTCGTATTTTTTACCCGGACTTTTTAGTTGGGTTAGTATTTTTGCCCGGAGTTTTAGTTGGGTTCGTATTTTTTACCCGGAGTTTTAGTTGGGTTCGTATTTTTTACCCGGAGTTTTAGTTGGGTTCGTATTTTTACCCGGAGTTTTAGTTGGGTTCGTATTTTTACCCCGAGTTTTAGTTGGGTTCGTATTTTTTACCCGCCGTTTTAGTTGGGTTCGTATTTTTACCCGTAGCTTTAGTTGGGTTCGTATTTTTACCCGGAGTTTTAGTTGGGTTCGTATTTTTTACCCGGACTTTTTAGTTGGGTTAGTATTTTTGCCCGGAGTTTTAGTTGGGTTCGTATTTTTTTACCCGGAGTTTTAGTTGGGTTCTAAATGTTACCCGGACTTTTTTGTTTGGTTCGTATTTTTTACCCGGAGTTTTAGTTGGGTTCGTAATTTTACCCGGACTTTTTAGTTGGATTCGTATTTTTTACCCGGACTTTTAGTTGGGTTCGTAATTTTACCCGGAGTTTTAGTTGGGTTCGTAATTTTACCCGTAGTTTTAGTTGAGTTCGTAATTTTACCCGGAGTTTTAGTTGGGTTAGTAATTTTACCCGGACTTTTTATTTGGGTTCGTAATTTTACCCGGACTTTTTAGTTGGGTTCGTAATTTTACCCGGAGTTTTAGTTGGGTTCGTAATTTTACCCGGACTTTTTAGTTGGGTTCGTATTTTTTACCCGGACTTTTAGTTGGGTTCGTAATTTTACCCGGAGTTTTAGTTGTGTTCGTAATTTTACCCGGAGTTTTAGTTGGGTTCGTAATTTTACCCGGAGTTTTAGTTGGGTTCGTAATTTTACCCGGAGTTTTACTTGGGTTCGTAATTTTACCCGGAGTTTTAGTTGGGTTCGAATTTTTTACCCGGAGTTTTAGTTGGGTTCGTATTTTTTACCCGGAGTTTTAGTTGGGTTCGTATTTTTACCCGGAGTTTTAGTTGTGTTGGTAATTTTACCCGGAGTTTTAGTTGGGTTCATATTTTTTACCCGGAGTTTTAGTTGGGTTCGTATTTTTACCCGGAGTTTTAGTTGGGTTCGTATTTTTACCCGGAGTTTTAGTTGGGTTCGTATTTTTTACCCGGACTTTTTAGTTGGGTTCGTAATTTTACCCGGAGTTTTAGTTGGGTTCGTAATTTTACCCGGAGTTTCACTTAGGTTCGTAATTTTACCCGGACTTTTTAGTTGGGTTCGTATTTTTTACCAGGACTTTTAGTTGGGTTCGTAATTTTTCCCGGACTTTTTAGTTGGGTTCATATTTTTTACCGGACTTTTTAGTTGGGTTCGTATTTTTTACCCGGAGTTTTAGTTGGGTACGTATTTTTTACCCGGAGTTTTAGTTGGGTTCGTATTTTTACCCGGAGTTTTAGTTGGGTTCGTATTTTTACCCGGAGTTTTAGTTGGGTTCGTATTTTTTACCCGGACTTTTTAGTTGGGTTAGTAATTTTACCCGGACTTTTTAGTTGGGTTCGTATTTTTTACCCGGACTTTTAGTTGGGTTCGTAATTTTACCCGGAGTTTTAGTTGGGTTCGTAATTTTACCCGGAGTTTTAGTTGGGTTCGTAATTTTACCCGGAGTTTTAGTTGAATTCGTAATTTTATCCGGAGTTTTAGTTGGGTTCGTAATTTTACCCGGACTTTTTAGTTGGGTTCGTAATTTTACCCGGACTTTTTAGTTGGGTTCTTATTTTTTACCCGGAGTTTTAGTTGGGTTCGTAATTTGACCCGGAGTTTTAGTTGGGTTCGTAATTTTACCCGGACTTTTTAGTTGGGTTCGTATTTTTTACCCGGACTTTTAGTTGGGTTCGTAATTTTACCCGGAGTTTTAGTTGTGTTGGTAATTTTACCCGGAGTTTTAGTTGGGTTCATATTTTTTACCCGGAGTTTTAGTTGGGTTCGTATTTTTACCCGGAGTTTTAGTTGGGTTCGTATTTTTACCCGGAGTTTTAGTTGGGTTCGTATTTTTTACCCGGACTTTTTAGTTGGGTTAGTATTTTTGCCCGGAGTTTTAGTTGGGTTCGTATTTTTTACCCGGACTTTTAGTTGGGTTCGTAATTTTACCCGGAGTTTTAGTTGGGTTCGTAATTTTACCCGGAGTTTCACTTGGGTTCGTAATTTTACCCGGACTTTTTAGTTGGGTTCGTATTTTTTACCCGGAGTTTTAGTTGGGTTCGTAATTTTACCCGGACTTTTTAGTTGGGTTCGTATTTTATACCCGGGCTTTTAGTTGGGTTCGTAATTTTACCCGGAGTTTAGAGTTGGGTTCGTAATTTTACCCGGAGTTTTACTTGGGTTCGTAATTTTACCCGGACTTTTTTGTTGGGTTCGTATTTTTTTCCCGGAGTTTTAGTTGGGTTCGTAATTTTACCCGGACTTTTTAGTTGGGTTCGTATTTTTTACCCGGACTTTTAGTTGGGTTCGTAATTTTACCCGGAGTTTTAGTTGGGTTCGTATTTTTTACCCGGACTTTTAGTTGGGTTCGTATTTTTTACCCGGAGTTTTAGTTGGGTTCGTATTTTTACCCGGAGTTTTAGTTGTGTTGGTAATTTTACCCGGAGTTTTAGTTGGGTTCATATTTTTTACCGGACTTTTTAGTTGGGTTCGTATTTTTTACCCGGAGTTTTAGTTGGGTTCGTATTTTTTATCCGGAGTTTTAGTTGGGTTCGTATTTTTACCCGGAGTTTTAGTTGGGTTCGTATTTTTACCCGGAGTTTTAGTTGGGTTCGTATTTTTTACCCGGACTTTTTAGTTGGGTTAGTATTTTTGCCCGGAGTTTTAGTTGGGTTCGTATTTTTTACCCGGACTTTTTAGTTGGGTTAGTATTTTTGCCCGGAGTTTTAGTTGGGTTCATATTTTTTACCGGACTTTTTAGTTGGGTTCGTATTTTTTACCCGGAGTTTTAGTTGGGTTCGTATTTTTACCCGGAGTTTTAGTTGGGTTCGTATTTTTACCCGGAGTTTTAGTTGGGTTCGTATTTTTTACCCGGACTTTTTAGTTGGGTTAGTATTTTTGCCCGGAGTTTTAGTTGGGTTCGTATTTTTTACCCGGAGTTTTAGTTCGGTTCGTATTTTTTACCCGGAGTTTTAGTTGGGTTCGTATTTTTACCCGGAGTTTTAGTTGGGTTCGTATTTTTACCCCGAGTTTTAGTTGGGTTCGTATTTTTTACCCGCCGTTTTAGTTGGGTTCGTATTTTTACCCGGAGCTTTAGTTGGGTTCGTATTTTTACCCGGAGTTTTAGTTGGGTTCGTATTTTTTACCCGGACTTTTTAGTTGGGTTAGTATTTTTGCCCGGAGTTTTAGTTGGATTCGTATTTTTTACCCGGACTTTTAGTTGGGTTCGTAATTTTTCCCGGAGTTTTAGTTGGGTTCGTAATTTTACCCGTAGTTTTAGTTGAGTTCGTAATTTTACCCGGAGTTTTAGTTGGGTTAGTAATTTTACCCGGACTTTTTATTTGGGTTCGTAATTTTACCCGGACTTTTTAGTTGGGTTCGTAATTTTACCCGGAGTTTTAGTTGGGTTCGTAATTTTACCCGGAGTTTTACTTGGGTTCGTAATTTTACCCGGACTTTTTAGTTGGGTTCGTATCTTTTACCCGGACTTTTAGTTGGGTTCGTAATTTTACCCGGAGTTTTAGTTGGGTTCGTAATTTTACCCGGAGTTTTAGTTGGGTTCGTAATTTTACCCGGAGTTTTACTTATGTTCGTAATTTTACCCGGAGTTTTACTTGGGTTCGTAATTTTACCCGGAGTTTTAGTTGGGTTCGTAATTTTACCCGGAGTTTTAGTTGGGTTCGTAATTTTACCCGGACTTTTTAGTTGGGTTCGTATTTTTTACCCGGACTTTTAGTTGGGTTCGTAATTTTACCCGGAGTTTTAGTTGGGTTCGTAATTTTACCCGGAGTTTTAGTTGGGTTCGTAATTTTACCCGGAGTTTTAGTTGGGTTCGTAATTTTACCCGGAGTTTTACTTGGGTTCGTAATTTTACCCGGAGTTTTAGTTGGGTTCGAATTTTTTACCCGGAGTTTTAGTTGGGTTCGTGTTTTTTACCCGGAGTTTTAGTTGGGTTCGTATTTTTACCCGGAGTTTTAGTTGTGTTGGTAATTTTACCCGGAGTTTTAGTTGGGTTCATATTTTTTACCCGGAGTTTTAGTTGGGTTCGTATTTTTACCCGGAGTTTTAGTTGGGTTCGTATTTTTACCCGGAGTTTTAGTTGGGTTCGTATTTTTTACCCGGACTTTTAGTTGGGTTCGTAATTTTACCCGGAGTTTTAGTTGGGTTCGTAATTTTACCCGGAGTTTCACTTGGGTTCGTAATTTTACCCGGACTTTTTAGTTGGGTTCGTATTTTTTACCCGGACTTTTAGTTGGGTTCGTAATTTTTCCCGGACTTTTTAGTTGGGTTCATATTTTTTACCGGACTTTTTAGTTGGGTTCGTATTTTTTACCCGGAGTTTTAGTTGGTTACGTATTTTTTACCCGGAGTTTTAGTTGGGTTCGTATTTTTACCCGGAGTTTTAGTTGGGTTCGTATTTTTTACCCGGACTTTTTAGTTGGGTTAGTAATTTTACCCGGACTTTTTAGTTGGGTTCGTATTTTTTACCCGGACTTTTAGTTGGGTTCGTAATTTTACCCGGAGTTTTAGTTGGGTTCGTAATTTTACCCGGAGTTTTAGTTGGGTTCGTAATTTTACCCGGAGTTTTAGTTGAATTCGTAATTTTATCCGGAGTTTTAGTTGGGTTCGTAATTTTACCCGGACTTTTTAGTTGGGTTCGTAATTTTACACGGACTTTTTAGTTGGGTTCTTATTTTTTACCCGGAGTTTTAGTTGGGTTCGTAATTTGACCCGGAGTTTTAGTTGGGTTCGTAATTTTACCCGGACTTTTTCGTTGGGTTCGTATTTTTTACCCGGACTTTTAGTTGGGTTCGTAATTTTACCCGGAGTTTTAGTTGTGTTGGTAATTTTACCCGGAGTTTTAGTTGGGTTCATATTTTTTACCCGGAGTTTTAGTTGGGTTCGTATTTTTACCCGGAGTTTTAGTTGGGTTCGTATTTTTACCCGGAGTTTTAGTTGGGTTCGTATTTTTTACCCGGACTTTTTAGTTGGGTTAGTATTTTTGCCCGGAGTTTTAGTTGGGTTCGTATTTTTTTACCCGGAGTTTTAGTTGGGTTCTAAATGTTACCCGGACTTTTTTGTTTGGTTCGTATTTTTTACCCGGAGTTTTAGTTGGGTTCGTAATTTTACCCGGACTTTTTAGTTGGATTCGTATTTTTTACCCGGACTTTTAGTTGGGTTCGTAATTTTACCCGGAGTTTTAGTTGGGTTCGTAATTTTACCCGTAGTTTTAGTTGAGTTCGTAATTTTACCCGGAGTTTTAGTTGGGTTAGTAATTTTACCCGGACTTTTTATTTGGGTTCGTAATTTTACCCGGACTTTTTAGTTGGGTACGTAATTTTACCCGGAGTTTTAGTTGGGTTCGTAATTTTACCCGGACTTTTTAGTTGGGTTCGTATTTTTTACCCGGACTTTTAGTTGGGTTCGTAATTTTACCCGGAGTTTTAGTTGGGTTCGTAATTTTACCCGGAGTTTTAGTTGGGTTCGTAATTTTACCCGGAGTTTTAGTTGGGTTCGTAATTTTACCCGGAGTTTTACTTGGGTTCGTAATTTTACCAGGAGTTTTAGTTGGGTTCGAATTTTTTACCCGGAGTTTTAGTTGGGTTCGTATTTTTTACCCGGAGTTTTAGTTGGGTTCGTATTTTTACCCGGAGTTTTAGTTGTGTTGGTAATTTTACCCGGAGTTTTAGTTGGGTTCATATTTTTTACCCGGAGTTTTAGTTGGGTTCGTATTTTTACCCGGAGTTTTAGTTGGGTTCGTATTTTTACCCGGAGTTTTAGTTGGGTTCATATTTTTTACCCGGACTTTTTAGTTGGGTTAGTATTTTTGCCCGGAGTTTTAGTTGGGTTCGTATTTTTTACCCGGACTTTTAGTTGGGTTCGTAATTTTACCCGGAGTTTTAGTTGGGTTCGTAATTTTACCCGGAGTTTCACTTGGGTTCGTAATTTTACCCGGACTTTTTAGTTGGGTTCGTATTTTTTACCCGGACTTTTAGTTGGGTTCGTAATTTTTCCCGGACTTTTTAGTTGGGTTCATATTTTTTACCGGACTTTTTAGTTGGGTTCGTATTTTTTACCCGGAGTTTTAGTTGGGTACGTATTTTTTACCCGGAGTTTTAGTTGGGTTCGTATTTTTACCCGGAGTTTTAGTTGGGTTCGTATTTTTACCCGGAGTTTTAGTTGGGTTCGTATTTTTTACCCGGACTTTTTAGTTGGGTTAGTAATTTTACCCGGACTTTTTAGTTGGGTTCGTAATTTTACCCGGAGTTTTAGTTGGGTTCGTAATTTTACCCGGAGTTTTAGTTGGGTTCGTAATTTTACCCGGAGTTTTAGTTGAATTCGTAATTTTATCCGGAGTTTTAGTTGGGTTCGTAATTTTACCCGGACTTTTTAGTTGGGTTCGTAATTTTACACGGACTTTTTAGTTGGGTTCTTATTTTTTACCCGGAGTTTTAGTTGGGTTCGTAATTTGACCCGGAGTTTTAGTTGGGTTCGTAATTTTACCCGGACTTTTTCGTTGGGTTCGTATTTTTTACCCGGACTTTTAGTTGGGTTCGTAATTTTACCCGGAGTTTTAGTTGTGTTGGTAATTTTACCCGGAGTTTTAGTTGGGTTCATATTTTTTACCCGGAGTTTTAGTTGGGTTCGTATTTTTACCCGGAGTTTTAGTTGGGTTCGTATTTTTACCCGGAGTTTTAGTTGGGTTCGTATTTTTTACCCGGACTTTTTAGTTGGGTTAGTATTTTTGCCCGGAGTTTTAGTTGGGTTCGTATTTTTTTACCCGGAGTTTTAGTTGGGTTCTAAATGTTACCCGGACTTTTTTGTTTGGTTCGTATTTTTTACCCGGAGTTTTAGTTGGGTTCGTAATTTTACCCGGACTTTTTAGTTGGATTCGTATTTTTTACCCGGACTTTTAGTTGGGTTCGTAATTTTACCCGGAGTTTTAGTTGGGTTCGTAATTTTACCCGTAGTTTTAGTTGAGTTCGTAATTTTACCCGGAGTTTTAGTTGGGTTAGTAATTTTACCCGGACTTTTTATTTGGGTTCGTAATTTTACCCGGACTTTTTAGTTGGGTACGTAATTTTACCCGGAGTTTTAGTTGGGTTCGTAATTTTACCCGGACTTTTTAGTTGGGTTCGTATTTTTTACCCGGACTTTTAGTTGGGTTCGTAATTTTACCCGGAGTTTTAGTTGGGTTCGTAATTTTACCCGGAGTTTTAGTTGGGTTCGTAATTTTACCCGGAGTTTTAGTTGGGTTCGTAATTTTACCCGGAGTTTTACTTGGGTTCGTAATTTTACCAGGAGTTTTAGTTGGGTTCGAATTTTTTACCCGGAGTTTTAGTTGGGTTCGTATTTTTTACCCGGAGTTTTAGTTGGGTTCGTATTTTTACCCGGAGTTTTAGTTGTGTTGGTAATTTTACCCGGAGTTTTAGTTGGGTTCATATTTTTTACCCGGAGTTTTAGTTGGGTTCGTATTTTTACCCGGAGTTTTAGTTGGGTTCGTATTTTTACCCGGAGTTTTAGTTGGGTTCATATTTTTTACCCGGACTTTTTAGTTGGGTTAGTATTTTTGCCCGGAGTTTTAGTTGGGTTCGTATTTTTTACCCGGACTTTTAGTTGGGTTCGTAATTTTACCCGGAGTTTTAGTTGGGTTCGTAATTTTACCCGGAGTTTCACTTGGGTTCGTAATTTTACCCGGACTTTTTAGTTGGGTTCGTATTTTTTACCCGGACTTTTAGTTGGGTTCGTAATTTTTCCCGGACTTTTTAGTTGGGTTCATATTTTTTACCGGACTTTTTAGTTGGGTTCGTATTTTTTACCCGGAGTTTTAGTTGGGTACGTATTTTTTACCCGGAGTTTTAGTTGGGTTCGTATTTTTACCCGGAGTTTTAGTTGGGTTCGTATTTTTACCCGGAGTTTTAGTTGGGTTCGTATTTTTTACCCGGACTTTTTAGTTGGGTTAGTAATTTTACCCGGACTTTTTAGTTGGGTTCGTATTTTTTACCCGGACTTTTAGTTGGGTTCGTAATTTTACCCGGAGTTTTAGTTGGGTTCGTAATTTTACCCGGAGTTTTAGTTGGGTTCGTAATTTTACCCGGAGTTTTAGTTGAATTGGTAATTTTATCCGGAGTTTTAGTTGGGTTCGTAATTTTACCCGGACTTTTTAGTTGGGTTCGTAATTTTACCCGGACTTTTTAGTTGGGTTCTTATTTTTTACCCGGAGTTTTAGTTGGGTTCGTAATTTGACCCGGAGTTTTAGTTGGGTTCGTAATTTTACCCGGACTTTTTAGTTGGGTTCGTATTTTTTACCCGGACTTTTAGTTGGGTTCGTAATTTTACCCGGAGTTTTAGTTGTGTTGGTAATTTTACCCGGAGTTTTAGTTGGGTTCATATTTTTTACCCGGAGTTTTAGTTGGGTTCGTATTTTTACCCGGAGTTTTAGTTGGGTTCGTATTTTTACCCGGAGTTTTAGTTGGGTTCGTATTTTTTACCCGGACTTTTTAGTTGGGTTAGTATTTTTGCCTGGAGTTTTAGTTGGGTTCGTATTTTTTACCCGGACTTTTAGTTGGGTTCGTAATTTTACCCGGAGTTTTAGTTGGGTTCGTAATTTTACCCGGAGTTTCACTTGGGTTCGTAATTTTACCCGGACTTTTTAGTTGGGTTCGTATTTTTTACCCGGACTTTTAGTTGGGTTCGTAATTTTACCCGGACTTTTTAGTTGGGTTCGTATTTTATACCCGGGCTTTTAGTTGGGTTCGTAATTTTACCCGGAGTTTAGAGTTGGATTCGTAATTTTACCCGGAGTTTTACTTGGGTTCGTAATTTTACCCGGACTTTTTTGTTGGGTTCGTATTTTTTACCCGGAGTTTTAGTTGGGTTCGTAATTTTACCCGGACTTTTAGTTGGGTTCGTATTTTTTACCCGGACTTTTAGTTGGGTTCGTAATTTTACCCGGAGTTTTAGTTGGGTTCGTATTTTTTACCCGGTCTTTTAGTTGGGTTCGTATTTTTTACCCGGAGTTTTAGTTGGGTTCGTATTTTTACCCGGAGTTTTAGTTGTGTTGGTAATTTTACCCGGAGTTTTAGTTGAGTTCATATTTTTTACCGGACTTTTTAGTTGGGTTCGTATTTTTTACCCGGAGTTTTAGTTGGGTTCGTATTTTTTATCCGGAGTTTTAGTTGGGTTCGTATTTTTACCCGGAGTTTTAGTTGGGTTCGTATTTTTACCCGGAGTTTTAGTTGGGTTCGTATTTTTTACCCGGACTTTTTAGTTGGGTTAGTATTTTTGCCCGGAGTTTTAGTTGGGTTCGTATTTTTTACCCGGACTTTTTAGTTGGGTTAGTATTTTTGCCCGGAGTTTTAGTTGGGTTCATATTTTTTACCGGACTTTTTAGTTGGGTTCGTATTTTTTACCCGGAGTTTTAGTTGGGTTCGTATTTTTACCCGGAGTTTTAGTTGGGTTCGTATTTTTACCCGGAGTTTTAGTTGGGTTCGTATTTTTTACCCGGACTTTTTAGTTGGGTTAGTATTTTTGCCCGGAGTTTTAGTTGGGTTCATATTTTTTACCCGGAGTTTTAGTTGGGTTCGTATTTTTTACCCGGAGTTTTAGTTGGGTTCGTATTTTTACCCGGAGTTTTAGTTGGGTTCGTATTTTTACCCCGAGTTTTAGTTGGGTTCGTATTTTTTACCCGCCGTTTTAGTTGGGTTCGTATTTTTACCCGGAGCTTTAGTTGGGTTCGTATTTTTACCCGGAGTTTTAGTTGGGTTCGTATTTTTTACCCGGACTTTTTAGTTGGGTTAGTATTTTTGCCCGGAGTTTTAGTTGGGTTCGTATTTTTTTACCCGGAGTTTTAGTTGGGTTCTAAATGTTACCCGGACTTTTTTGTTTGGTTCGTATTTTTTACCCGGAGTTTTAGTTGGGTTCGTAATTTTACCCGGACTTTTTAGTTGGATTCGTATTTTTTACCCGGACTTTTAGTTGGGTTCGTAATTTTACCCGGAGTTTTAGTTGAGTTCGTAATTCTACCCGGAGTTTTAGTTGGGTTAGTAATTTTACCCGGACTTTTTATTTGGGTTCGTAATTTTACCCGGACTTTTTAGTTGGGTTCGTAATTTTACCCGGAGTTTTAGTTGGGTTCGTAATTTTACCCGGAGTTTTACTTGGGTTCGTAATTTTACCCGGACTTTTTAGTTGGGTTCGTATCTTTTACCCGGACTTTTAGTTGGGTTCGTAATTTTACCCGGAGTTTTAGTTGGGTTCGTAATTTTACCCGGAGTTTTAGTTGGGTTCGTAATTTTACCCGGAGTTTTACTTATGTTCGTAATTTTACCCGGAGTTTTACTTGGGTTCGTAATTTTACCCGGAGTTTTAGTTGGGTTCGTAATTTTACCCGGAGTTTTAGTTGGGTTCGTAATTTTACCCGGACTTTTTAGTTGGGTTCGTATTTTTTACCCGGACTTTTAGTTGGGTTCGTAATTTTACCCGGAGTTTTAGTTGGGTTCGTAATTTTACCCGGAGTTTTAGTTGGGTTCGTAATTTTACCCGGAGTTTTAGTTGGGTTCGTAATTTTACCCGGAGTTTTACTTGGGTTCGTAATTTTACCCGGAGTTTTAGTTGGGTTCGAATTTTTTACCCGGAGTTTTAGTTGGGTTCGTATTTTTTACCCGGAGTTTTAGTTGGGTTCGTATTTTTACCCGGAGTTTTAGTTGTGTTGGTAATTTTACCCGGAGTTTTAGTTGGGTTCATATTTTTTACCCGGAGTTTTAGTTGGGTTCGTATTTTTACCCGGAGTTTTAGTTGGGTTCGTATTTTTACCCGGAGTTTTAGTTGGGTTCGTATTTTTTACCCGGACTTTTTAGTTGGGTTAGTATTTTTGCCCGGAGTTTTAGTTGGGTTCGTATTTTTTACCCGGACTTTTAGTTGGGTTCGTAATTTTACCCGGAGTTTTATTTGGGTTCGTAATTTTACCCGGAGTTTCACTTGGGTTCGTAATTTTACCCGGACTTTTTAGTTGGGTTCGTATTTTTTACCCGGACTTTTAGTTGGGTTCGTAATTTTTCCCGGACTTTTTAGTTGGGTTCATATTTTTTACCGGACTTTTTAGTTGGGTTCGTATTTTTTACCCGGAGTTTTAGTTGGGTACGTATTTTTTACCCGGAGTTTTAGTTGGGTTCGTATTTTTACCCGGAGTTTTAGTTGGGTTCGTATTTTTACCCGGAGTTTTAGTTGGGTTCGTATTTTTTACCCGGACTTTTTAGTTGGGTTAGTAATTTTACCCGGACTTTTTAGTTGGGTTCGTATTTTTTATCCGGACTTTTAGTTGGGTTCGTAATTTTACTCGGAGTTTTAGTTGGGTTCGTAATTTTACCCGGAGTTTTAGTTGGGTTCGTAATTTTACCCGGAGTTTTAGTTGAATTCGTAATTTTTTCCGGAGTTTTAGTTGGGTTCGTAATTTTACCCGGACTTTTTAGTTGGGTTCGTAATTTTACCCGGACTTTTTAGTTGGGTTCTTATTTTTTACCCGGAGTTTTAGTTGGGTTCGTAATTTGACCCGGAGTTTTAGTTGGATTCGTAATTTTACCCGGACTTTTTAGTTGGGTTCGTATTTTTTACCCGGACTTTTAGTTGGGTTCGTAATTTTACCCGGAGTTTTAGTTGGGTTCGAATTTTTTACCCGGAGTTTAAGTTGGGTTCGTATTTTTTACCCGGAGTTTTAGTTGGGTTCGTATTTTTACCCGGAGTTTTAGTTGTGTTGGTAATTTTACCCGGAGTTTTAGTTGGGTTCATATTTTTTACCCGGAGTTTTAGTTGGGTTCGTATTTTTACCCGGAGTTTTAGTTGGGTTCGTATTTTTACCCGGAGTTTTAGTTGGGTTCGTATTTTTTACCCGGACTTTTTAGTTGGGTTAGTATTTTTGCCCGGAGTTTTAGTTGGGTTCGTATTTTTTACCCGGACTTTTAGTTGGGTTCGTAATTTTACCCGGAGTTTTAGTTGGGTTCGTAATTTTACCCGGAGTTTCACTTGGGTTCGTAATTTTACCCGGACTTTTTAGTTGGGTTCGTATTTTTTACCCGGACTTTTAGTTGGGTTCGTAATTTTACCCGGACTTTTTAGTTGGGTTCGTATTTTATACCCGGGCTTTTAGTTGGGTTCGTAATTTTACTCGGAGTTTTAGTTGGGTTCGTAATTTTACCCGGAGTTTTACTTGGGTTCGTAATTTTACCCGGACTTTTTTGTTGGGTTCGTATTTTTTACCCGGAGTTTTAGTTGGGTTCGTAATTTTACCCGGACTTTTTAGTTGGGTTCGTATTTTTTACCCGGACTTTTAGTTGGGTTCGTAATTTTACCCGGAGTTTTAGTTGGGTTCGTATTTTTTACCTGGAGTTTTAGTTGGGTTCGTATTTTTTACCCGGAGTTTTAGTTGGGTTCGTATTTTTACCCGGAGTTTTAGTTGTGTTGGTAATTTTACCCGGAGTTTTAGTTGGGTTCATATTTTTTACCGGACTTTTTAGTTGGGTTCGTATTTTTTACCCGGAGTTTTAGTTGGGTTCGTATTTTTTATCCGGAGTTTTAGTTGGGTTCGTATTTTTACCCGGAGTTTTAGTTGGGTTCGTATTTTTACCCGGAGTTTTAGTTGGGTTCGTATTTTTTACCCGGACTTTTTAGTTGGGTTAGTATTTTTGCCCGGAGTTTTAGTTGGGTTCGTATTTTTTACCCGGACTTTTAGTTGGGTTCGTAATTTTACCCGGAGTTTTAGTTGGGTTCGTAATTTTACCCGGAGTTTCACTTGGGTTCGTAATTTTACCCGGACTTTTTAGTTGGGTTCGTATTTTTTACCCGGACTTTTAGTTGGGTTCGTAATTTTACCCGGACTTTTTAGTTGGGTTCGTATTTTATACCCGGGCTTTTAGTTGGGTTCGTAATTTTACCCGGAGTTTTAGTTGGGTTCGTAATTTTACCCGGAGTTTTACTTGGGTTCGTAATTTTACCCGGACTTTTTTGTTGGGTTCGTATTTTTTACCCGGAGTTTTAGTTGGGTTCGTAATTTTACCCGGACTTTTTAGTTGGGTTCGTATTTTTTACCCGGACTTTTAGTTGGGTTCGTAATTTTACCCGGAGTTTTAGTTGGGTTCGTATTTTTTACCCGGAGTTTTAGTTGGGTTCGTATTTTTTACCCGGAGTTTTAGTTGGGTTCGTATTTTTACCCGGAGTTTTAGTTGTGTTGGTAATTTTACCCGGAGTTTTAGTTGGGTTCATATTTTTTACCGGACTTTTTAGTTGGGTTCGTATTTTTTACCCGGAGTTTTAGTTGGGTTCGTATTTTTTATCCGGAGTTTTAGTTGGGTTCGTATTTTTACCCGGAGTTTTAGTTGGGTTCGTATTTTTACCCGGAGTTTTAGTTGGATTCGTATTTTTTACCCGGACTTTTTAGTTGGGTTAGTATTTTTGCCCGGAGTTTTAGTTGGGTTCGTATTTTTTACACGGAGTTTTAGTTGGGTTCGTATTTTTACCCGGAGTTTTAGTTGTGTTGGTAATTTTACCCGGAGTTTTAGTTGGGTTCATATTTTTTACCCGGAGTTTTAGTTGGGTTCGTATTTTTACCCGGAGTTTGTAACGAATTACCGCTAATTCGTCTATGTAAATAATCATATTTAGGATAAGTAGCGTTTGTAAATTGTTTAGAATACTTATTTTTATTATTTGCGTTTAGTTCTTATACTGTAGAAATTCGCGAGTATGTTGACCCGTCTGAAAGCTGTTATCGAACCTGTCCTATCGATGGTGGGGAGGAACCAGTCCTCGCATTTCTGTATAAGAGCATCCCCGCGATAGCTGGGAAGGGAGACTTGTCCAGAACGGCCCCGTGCGCTGACGCTGGCAAGTACTCCCTCCCCGACTCGCTAATCGAACGGCCCCGTAGGCTGGACTTAGCGAGTGAGGAAAAAAACTTCCGCACCGTACCCGTATATTCCCGACTGGGAAACCGCAGCCCGTATATGTTAGATTTTTTTTCCCACTGAAGACGATTTGTGTTGTGTATTACATTGAAATAAATTTGATCTTCTACGTTATACCAGCATTTGATTTATTTCGTTTTAGTTTAGTTGAATCCTAATATTAGAGCTACCTAATACAGGGAATAATATCTCCGGATATTTTATTATGTGATTGGTGCTTAGTACAAAGAAAGCACGTTACATAATTGGCGCCCGAGCAGGGACTAATTAAAATTATGGCTAACCAACGATCCATGATGTCGAATTCCGAAACCAGCTCGTCAACGTCCTGAAAACGCACGGCTCCGTCTGGCACATTGTACGAGTGATGGAAGCGATATTCGATTTTGAGAAGAAGAAGATCGTGATCGAGAGTGAGTCTCAGACAAATATCGCCGATGATTTGGCCGTTACTGAGATTCTCTTGGAATTCGCGAAACCCGATGAACTTGCTGGTGAGAATTTCTTCTCCAAACTGGCTCCGATGTTCAAAGAACAAGCTACTGAGAATTTCTTCTCCAAACTGGCTCCGATGTTCAAAGAACAAGCTACCGAGAATTTCTTTTCTAAACTGGCTCCGATGTTCAAAGAACAAGCTACGGAGAATTTCTTCTCCAAACTGGCTCCGATGTTCAAAGAACAAGCTACCGAGAATTTCTTCTCCAAACTGGCTCCGACGTTCGATGAACATTGCCAAGGATGTCTTTTCTCAAAACTGGCTACGAAGTTCAAAAGCTCTTTTCAAAATCATCCAGGTTTTATCGCTTTCTATTGCTTTGTTACAGCCGCCTGTCAGACGTAAACCAGTCAAATCGCGTACCGAATCACCGCCGAAGAAGAAGTGACCTGTTATCAGGATGGTTCTATCAAACCGCCGATTCCTGGAGCTGTTCGTGGATTCTCCGAACCGAAGGCGATACCTTTACAGCTGACATCGACCAGTAACACCGCCCCGGATACAACGACGCCGTCGGCCTAGGACGAGGAAGTATTGGGCGAACGGGATTGTGTTCGAATCAACCCCGTCAACTTTCAACCACGACCGTGAAGTCCCCTAGTGTTGTGCAGTGTTTCCCCGCGAAAATGACGCTTCCCCGTGTTTGTGTTAGGTATAATGCCGACGTAACCGTCCATCCTCGAAGTGGGGATGGTGTAACGAATTACCGCTAATTCGTCTATGTAAATAATCATATTTAGGATAAGTAGCGTTTGTAAATTGTTTAGAATACTTATTTTTATTATTTACGTTTAGTTCTTCTACTGTAGAAATTCGCGAGTATGTTGACCCGTCTGAAAGCTGTTATCGAACCTGTCCTATCGATGGTGGGGAGGAACCAGTCCTCGCATTTCTGTATAAAAGCATCCCCGCGATAGCTGGGAAGGGAGACTTGTCCAGAACGGCCCCGTGCGCTGACGCTGGCAAGTACTCCCTCCCCGATTCGCTAATCGAACGGCCCCGTAGGCTGGACTTAGCGAGTGAGGAAAAAAACTTCCGCACCGTACCCGTATATTCCCGACTGGGAAACCGCAGCCCGTATATGTTAGATTTTTTTTCCCACTGAAGACGATTTGTGTTGTGTATTACATTGAAATAAATTTGAACTTCTACGTTATACCAGCATTTGATTTATTTCGTTTTAGTTTAGTTGAATCCTAATATTAGAGCTACCTAATACAGGGAATAATATCTCCGGATATTTTATTATGTGATTGGTGCTTAGTACAAAGAAAGCACGTTACAAGTTTTAGTTGGGTTCGTATTTTTACCCGGAGTTTTAGTTGGGTTCGTATTTTTTACCCGGAGTTTTAGTTGGGTTCGTATTTTTTTACCCGGAGTTTTAGTTGGGTTCTAAATGTTACCCGGACTTTTTGTTTGGTTCGTATTTTTTACCCGGAGTTTTAGTTGGGTTCGTAATTTTACCCGCACTTTTTAGCTGGGTTCGTAATTTTACCCGGAGTTTTAGTTGGGTTCGTAATTTTACCCGGAGTTTTAGTTGGGTTCGTAATTTTACCCGGAGTTTTAGTTGGGTTCGTAATTTTACCCGGACTTTTTAGTTGGGTTCGTATTTTTTACCCGGACTTTTAGTTGGGTTCGTAATTTTACCCGGAGTTTTAGTTGGGTTCGTAATTTTACCCGGAGTTTTAGTTGGGTTAGTAATTTTACCCGGACTTTTTATTTGGGTTCGTATTTTTTACCCGGACTTTTAGTTGGGTTCGTAATTTTACCCGGAGTTTTAATTGGGTTCGTAATTTTACCCGTAGTTTTAGTTGAGTTCGTAATTTTACCCGGAGTTTTAGTTGGGTTAGTAATTTTACCCGGACTTTTTATTTGGGTTCGTATTTTTTACCCGGACTTTTAGTTGGGTTCGTAATTTTACCCGGAGTTTTACTTGGGTTCGTAATTTTACCCGGACTTTTTAGTTGGGTTCGTATTTTTTACCCGGACTTTTAGTTGGGTTCGTAATTTTACCCGGAGTTTTAGTTGGGTTCGTAATTTTACCCGGAGTTTTAGTTGGGTTCGTAATTTTACCCGGAGTTTTACTTGGGTTCTTAATTTTACCCGGAGTTTTACTTGGGTTCGTAATTTTACCCGGAGTTTTAGTTGGGTTCGTAATTTTACCCGGAGTCTTGAGTTACCCGGACTTTTTAGTTGGGTTCGTATTTTTACCCGGACTTTTAGTTGGGTTCGTAATTTTACCCGGAGTTTTAGTTGGGTTCGTAATTTTACCCGGAGTTTTAGTTGGGTTCGTAATTTTACCCGGAGTTTTACTTGGGTTCGTAATTTTACCCGGAGTTTTACTTGGGTTCGAATTTTACCCGGAGCTTTAGTTGGGTTCGTAATTTTACACGGAGTCTTGAGTTACCCGGACTTTTTAGTTGGGTTCGTATTTTTACCCGGACTTTTAGTTGGGTTCGTAATTTTACCCGGAATTTTAGTTGGGTTCGTAATTTTACCCGGAGTTTTAGTTGGGTTCGTAATTTTACCCGGAGTTTTACTTGGGTTCGTAATTTTACCCGGAGTTTTACTTGGGTTCGTAATTTTACCCGGAGTTTTAGTTGGGTTCGTAATTTTACCCGGAGTTTTAGTTGGGTTCGTAATTTTACCCGGACTTTTTAGTTGGGTTCGTATTTTTTACCCGGACTTTTAGTTGGGTTCGTAATTTTACCCGGAGTTTTAGTTGGGTTCGTAATTTTACCCGGAGTTTTAGTTGAGTTCGTAATTTTACCCGGAGTTTTAGTTGGGTTCGTAATTTTACCCGGACTTTTTAGTTGGGTTCGTAATTTTACCCGGACTTTTTAGTTGGGTTCGTATTTTTTACCCGGAGTTTTAGTTGGGTTCGTAATTTTACCCGGAGTTTTAGTTGGGTTCGTAATTTTACCCGGACTTTTTAGTTGTGTTGGTAATTTTACCCGGAGTTTTAGTTGGGTTCATATTTTTTACCGGACTTTTTAGTTGGGTTCGTATTTTTTACCCGGAGTTTTAGTTGGGTACGTATTTTTTACCCGGAGTTTTAGTTGGGTTCGTATTTTTACCCGGAGTTTTAGTTGGGTTCGTATTTTTACCCGGAGTTTTAGTTGGGTTCGTATTTTTTACCCGGACTTTTTAGTTGGGTTAGTAATTTTACCCGGACTTTTTAGTTGGGTTCGTATTTTTTACCCGGACTTTTAGTTGGGTTCGTAATTTTACCCGGAGTTTTAGTTGGGTTCGTAATTTTACCCGGAGTTTTAGTTGGGTTCGTAATTTTACCCGGAGTTTTAGTTGAATTCGTAATTTTACCCGGAGTTTTAGTTGGGTTCGTAATTTTACCCGGACTTTTAGTTGGGTTCGTATTTTTTACCCGGACTTTTTAGTTGGGTTAGTATTTTTGCCCGGAGTTTTAGTTGGGTTCGTATTTTTTACCCGGACTTTTAGTTGGGTTCGTAATTTTACCCGGAGTTTTATTTGGGTTCGTAATTTTACCCGGAGTTTCACTTGGGTTCGTAATTTTACCCGGACTTTTTAGTTGGGTTCGTATTTTTTACCCGGACTTTTAGTTGGGTTCGTAATTTTTCCCGGACTTTTTAGTTGGGTTCATATTTTTTACCGGACTTTTTAGTTGGGTTCGTATTTTTTACCCGGAGTTTTAGTTGGGTACGTATTTTTTACCCGGAGTTTTAGTTGGGTTCGTATTTTTACCCGGAGTTTTAGTTGGGTTCGTATTTTTACCCGGAGTTTTAGTTGGGTTCGTATTTTTTACCCGGACTTTTTAGTTGGGTTAGTAATTTTACCCGGACTTTTTAGTTGGGTTCGTATTTTTTATCCGGACTTTTAGTTGGGTTCGTAATTTTACCCGGAGTTTTAGTTGGGTTCGTAATTTTACCCGGAGTTTTAGTTGGGTTCGTAATTTTACCCGGAGTTTTAGTTGAATTCGTAATTTTTTCCGGAGTTTTAGTTGGGTTCGTAATTTTACCCGGACTTTTTAGTTGGGTTCGTAATTTTACCCGGACTTTTTAGTTGGGTTCTTATTTTTTTACCCGGAGTTTTAGTTGGGTTCGTAATTTGACCCGGAGTTTTAGTTGGATTCGTAATTTTACCGGACTTTTTAGTTGGGTTCGTATTTTTTACCCGGACTTTTAGTTGGGTTCGTAATTTTACCCGGAGTTTTAGTTGGGTTCGAATTTTTTACCCGGAGTTTAAGTTGGGTTCGTATTTTTTACCCGGAGTTTTAGTTGGGTTCGTATTTTTACCCGGAGTTTTAGTTGTGTTGGTAATTTTACCCGGAGTTTTAGTTGGGTTCATATTTTTTACCCGGAGTTTTAGTTGGGTTCGTATTTTTTACCCGGAGTTTTAGTTGGGTTCGTATTTTTACCCGGAGTTTTAGTTGGGTTCGTATTTTTTACCCGGACTTTTTAGTTGGGTTAGTATTTTTGCCCGGAGTTTTAGTTGGGTTCGTATTTTTTACCCGGACTTTTAGTTGGGTTCGTAATTTTACCCGGAGTTTTAGTTGGGTTCGTAATTTTACCCGGAGATTCACTTGGGTTCGTAATTTTACCCGGACTTTTTAGTTGGGTTCGTATTTTTTACCCGGACTTTTAGTTGGGTTCGTAATTTTACCCGGACTTTTTAGTTGGGTTCGTATTTTATACCCGGGCTTTTAGTTGGGTTCGTAATTTTACTCGGAGTTTTAGTTGGGTTCGTAATTTTACCCGGAGTTTTACTTGGGTTCGTAATTTTACCCGGACTTTTTTGTTGGGTTCGTATTTTTTACCCGGAGTTTTAGTTGGGTTCGTAATTTTACCCGGACTTTTTAGTTGGGTTCGTATTTTTTACCCGGACTTTTAGTTGGGTTCGTAATTTTACCCGGAGTTTTAGTTGGGTTCGTATTTTTACCCGGAGTTTTAGTTGTGTTGGTAATTTTACCCGGAGTTTTAGTTGGGTTCATATTTTTTACCGGACTTTTTAGTTGGGTTCGTATTTTTTACCCGGAGTTTTAGTTGGGTTCGTATTTTTTATCCGGAGTTTTAGTTGGGTTCGTATTTTTACCCGGAGTTTTAGTTGGGTTCGTATTTTTACCCGGAGTTTTAGTTGGGTTCGTATTTTTTACCCGGACTTTTTAGTTGGGTTAGTATTTTTGCCCGGAGTTTTAGTTGGGTTCGTATTTTTTACCCGGACTTTTAGTTGGGTTCGTAATTTTACCCGGAGTTTTAGTTGGGTTCGTAATTTTACCCGGAGTTTCACTTGGGTTCGTAATTTTACCCGGACTTTTTAGTTGGGTTCGTATTTTTTACCCGGACTTTTAGTTGGGTTCGTAATTTTACCCGGACTTTTTAGTTGGGTTCGTATTTTATACCCGGGCTTTTAGTTGGGTTCGTAATTTTACCCGGAGTTTTAGTTGGGTTCGTAATTTTACCCGGAGTTTTACTTGGGTTCGTAATTTTACCCGGACTTTTTTGTTGGGTTCGTATTTTTTACCCGGAGTTTTAGTTGGGTTCGTAATTTTACCCGGACTTTTTAGTTGGGTTCGTATTTTTTACCCGGACTTTTAGTTGGGTTCGTAATTTTACCCGGAGTTTTAGTTGGGTTCGTATTTTTTACCCGGAGTTTTAGTTGGGTTCGTATTTTTACCCGGAGTTTTAGTTGTGTTGGTAATTTTACCCGGAGTTTTAGTTGGGTTCATATTTTTTACCGGACTTTTTAGTTGGGTTCGTATTTTTTACCCGGAGTTTTAGTTGGGTTCGTATTTTTTATCCGGAGTTTTAGTTGGGTTCGTATTTTTACCCGGAGTTTTAGTTGGGTTCGTATTTTTACCCGGAGTTTTAGTTGGATTCGTATTTTTTACCCGGACTTTTTAGTTGGGTTAGTATTTTTGCCCGGAGTTTTAGTTGGGTTCGTATTTTTTACACGGAGTTTTAGTTGGGTTCGTATTTTTACCCGGAGTTTTAGTTGTGTTGGTAATTTTACCCGGAGTTTTAGTTGGGTTCATATTTTTTACCCGGAGTTTTAGTTGGGTTCGTATTTTTACCCGGAGTTTGTAACGAATTACCGCTAATTCGTCTATGTAAATAATCATATTTAGGATAAGTAGCGTTTGTAAATTGTTTAGAATACTTATTTTTATTATTTGCGTTTAGTTCTTATACTGTAGAAATTCGCGAGTATGTTGACCCGTCTGAAAGCTGTTATCGAACCTGTCCTATCGATGGTGGGGAGGAACCAGTCCTCGCATTTCTGTATAAAAGCATCCCCGCGATAGCTGGGAAGGGAGACTTGTCCAGAACGGCCCCGTGCGCTGACGCTGGCAAGTACTCCCTCCCCGACTCGCTAATCGAACGGCCCCGTAGGCTGGACTTAGCGAGTGAGGAAAAAAACTTCCGCACCGTACCCGTATATTCCCGACTGGGAAACCGCAGCCCGTATATGTTAGATTTTTTTTCCCACTGAAGACGATTTGTGTTGTGTATTACATTGAAATAAATTTGATCTTCTACGTTATACCAGCATTTGATTTATTTCGTTTTAGTTTAGTTGAATCCTAATATTAGAGCTACCTAATACAGGGAATAATATCTCCGGATATTTTATTATGTGATTGGTGCTTAGTACAAAGAAAGCACGTTACATAATTGGCGCCCGAGCAGGGACTAATTAAAATTATGGCTAACCAACGATCCATGATGTCGAATTCCGAAACCAGCTCGTCAACGTCCTGAAAACGCACGGCTCCGTCTGGCACATTGTACGAGTGATGGAAGCGATATTCGATTTTGAGAAGAAGAAGATCGTGATCGAGAGTGAGTCTCAGACAAATATCGCCGATGATTTGGCCGTTACTGAGATTCTCTTGGAATTCGCGAAACCCGATGAACTTGCTGGTGAGAATTTCTTCTCCAAACTGGCTCCGATGTTCAAAGAACAAGCTACTGAGAATTTCTTCTCCAAACTGGCTCCGATGTTCAAAGAACAAGCTACCGAGAATTTCTTTTCTAAACTGGCTCCGATGTTCAAAGAACAAGCTACGGAGAATTTCTTCTCCAAACTGGCTCCGATGTTCAAAGAACAAGCTACCGAGAATTTCTTCTCCAAACTGGCTCCGACGTTCGATGAACATTGCCAAGGATGTCTTTTCTCAAAACTGGCTACGAAGTTCAAAAGCTCTTTTCAAAATCATCCAGGTTTTATCGCTTTCTATTGCTTTGTTACAGCCGCCTGTCAGACGTAAACCAGTCAAATCGCGTACCGAATCACCGCCGAAGAAGAAGTGACCTGTTATCAGGATGGTTCTATCAAACCGCCGATTCCTGGAGCTGTTCGTGGATTCTCCGAACCGAAGGCGATACCTTTACAGCTGACATCGACCAGTAACACCGCCCCGGATACAACGACGCCGTCGGCCTAGGACGAGGAAGTATTGGGCGAACGGGATTGTGTTCGAATCAACCCCGTCAACTTTCAACCACGACCGTGAAGTCCCCTAGTGTTGTGCAGTGTTTCCCCGCGAAAATGACGCTTCCCCGTGTTTGTGTTACGTATAATGCCGACGTAACCGTCCATCCTCGAAGTGGGGATGGTGTAACGAATTACCGCTAATTCGTCTATGTAAATAATCATATTTAGGATAAGTAGCGTTTGTAAATTGTTTAGAATACTTATTTTTATTATTTACGTTTAGTTCTTCTACTGTAGAAATTCGCGAGTATGTTGACCCGTCTGAAAGCTGTTATCGAACCTGTCCTATCGATGGTGGGGAGGAACCAGTCCTCGCATTTCTGTATAAAAGCATCCCCGCGATAGCTGGGAAGGGAGACTTGTCCAGAACGGCCCCGTGCGCTGACGCTGGCAAGTACTCCCTCCCCGATTCGCTAATCGAACGGCCCCGTAGGCTGGACTTAGCGAGTGAGGAAAAAAACTTCCGCACCGTACCCGTATATTCCCGACTGGGAAACCGCAGCCCGTATATGTTAGATTTTTTTTCCCACTGAAGACGATTTGTGTTGTGTATTACATTGAAATAAATTTGAACTTCTACGTTATACCAGCATTTGATTTATTTCGTTTTAGTTTAGTTGAATCCTAATATTAGAGCTACCTAATACAGGCAATAATATCTCCGGATATTTTATTATGTGATTGGTGCTTAGTACAAAGAAAGCACGTTACAAGTTTTAGTTGGGTTCGTATTTTTACCCGGAGTTTTAGTTGGGTTCGTATTTTTTACCCGGAGTTTTAGTTGGGTTCGTATTTTTTTACCCGGAGTTTTAGTTGGGTTCTAAATGTTACCCGGACTTTTTGTTTGGTTCGTATTTTTTACCCGGAGTTTTAGTTGGGTTCGTAATTTTACCCGCACTTTTTAGCTGGGTTCGTAATTTTACCCGGAGTTTTAGTTGGGTTCGTAATTTTACCCGGAGTTTTAGTTGGGTTCGTAATTTTACCCGGAGTTTTAGTTGGGTTCGTAATTTTACCCGGACTTTTTAGTTGGGTTCGTATTTTTTACCCGGACTTTTAGTTGGGTTCGTAATTTTACCCGGAGTTTTAGTTGGGTTCGTAATTTTACCCGGAGTTTTAGTTGGGTTAGTAATTTTACCCGGACTTTTTATTTGGGTTCGTATTTTTTACCCGGACTTTTAGTTGGGTTCGTAATTTTACCCGGAGTTTTAATTGGGTTCGTAATTTTACCCGTAGTTTTAGTTGAGTTCGTAATTTTACCCGGAGTTTTAGTTGGGTTAGTAATTTTACCCGGACATTTTATTTGGGTTCGTATTTTTTACCCGGACTTTTAGTTGGGTTCGTAATTTTACCCGGAGTTTTACTTGGGTTCGTAATTTTACCCGGACTTTTTAGTTGGGTTAGTATTTTTTACCCGGACTTTTAGTTGGGTTCGTAATTTTACCCGGAGTTTTAGTTGGGTTCGTAATTTTACCCGGAGTTTTAGTTGGGTTCGTAATTTTACCCGGAGTTTTACTTGGGTTCTTAATTTTACCCGGAGTTTTACTTGGGTTCGTAATTTTACCCGGAGTTTTAGTTGGGTTCGTAATTTTACCCGGAGTCTTGAGTTACCCGGACTTTTTAGTTGGGTTCGTATTTTTACCCGGACTTTTAGTTGGGTTCGTAATTTTACCCGGAGTTTTAGTTGGGTTCGTAATTTTACCCGGAGTTTTAGTTGGGTTCGTAATTTTACCCGGAGTTTTACTTGGGTTCGTAATTTTACCCGGAGTTTTACTTGGGTTCGAATTTTACCCGGAGCTTTAGTTGGGTTCGTAATTTTACACGGAGTCTTGAGTTACCCGGACTTTTTAGTTGGGTTCGTATTTTTACCCGGACTTTTAGTTGGGTTCGTAATTTTACCCGGAATTTTAGTTGGGTTCGTAATTTTACCCGGAGTTTTAGTTGGGTTCGTAATTTTGTAATTTTACCCGAGTTTTACTTGGGTTCGTAATTTTACCGAGTTTTACTTGGGTTCGTAATTTTACCGGAGTTTTAGTTGGGTTCGTAATTTACCGGAGTTTTAGTTGGGTTCGTAATTTTACCCGGACTTTTTAGTTGGGTTCGTATTTTTTACCGGACTTTTAGTTGGGTTCGTAATTTTACCCGGAGTTTTAGTTGGGTTCGTAATTTACCCAGAGTTTTAGTTGAGTTCGTAATTTTACCCGAGTTTTAGTTGGGTTCGTAATTTTACCCGGACTTTTTAGTTGGGTTCGTAATTTTACCCGGACTTTTTAGTTGGGTTCGTATTTTTTACCCGGAGTTTTAGTTGGGTTCGTAATTTTACCCGGAGTTTTAGTTGGGTTCGTAATTTTTACCCGGACTTTTTAGTTGTGTTGGTAATTTTACCCGGAGTTTTAGTTGGGTTCATATTTTTTACCGACTTTTTAGTTGGGTTCGTATTTTTTACCCGGAGTTTTAGTTGGGTACGTATTTTTTACCGGAGTTTTAGTTGGGTTCGTATTTTTACCGGAGTTTTAGTTGGGTTCGTATTTTTACCCGGAGTTTTAGTTGGGTTCGTATTTTTTACCCGGACTTTTAGTTGGGTTAGTAATTTTACCCGGACTTTTAGTTGGGTTCGTATTTTTTACCCGGACATTTTAGTTGGGTTCGTAATTTTACCCGGAGTTTTAGTTGGGTTCGTAATTTTACCCGGAGTTTTAGTTGGGTTCTGTAATTTTACCCGGAGTTTTAGTTGAATTCGTAATTTTACCCGGAGTTTTAGTTGGGTTCGTAATTTTACCCCGGACTTTTTAGTTGGGTTCGTAATTTTACCCGGACTTTTTAGTTGGGTTCTTATTTTTTACCCTGAGTTTTAGTTGGGTAATTTTACCCGGAGTCTTGAGTTACCCGGACTTTTTAGTTGGGTTCGTATTTTTTACCCGGACTTTTAGTTGGTTCGTAATTTTACCCGGAGTTTTAGTTGGGTTCGAATTTTTTACCCGGAGTTTTAGTTGGGTTCGTATTTTTTACCCGGAGTTTTAGTTGGGATCGTATTTTTACCCGGAGTTTTAGTTGTGTTGGTAATTTTACCCGGAGTTTTAGTTGGGTTCATATTTTTTACCCGGAGTTTTAGTTGGGTTCGTATTTTTACCCGGAGTTTTAGTTGGGTTCGTATTTTTACCCGGAGTTTTAGTTGGGTTCGTATTTTTTACCCGGACTTTTTAGTTGGGTTAGTATTTTTGCCCGGAGTTTTAGTTGGGTTCGTATTTTTTACCCGGACTTTTAGTTGGGTTCGTAATTTTACCCGGAGTTTTAGTTGGGTTCGTAATTTTACCCGGAGTTTCACTTGGGTTCGTAATTTTACCCGGACTTTTTAGTTGGGTTCGTATTTTTTACCCGGACTTTTAGTTGGGTTCGTAATTTTACCCGGACTTTTTAGTTGGGTTCGTATTTTATACCCGGGCTTTTAGTTGGGTTCGTAATTTTACCCGGAGTTTTAGTTGGGTTCGTAATTTTACCCGGAGTTTTACTTGGGTTCGTAATTTTACCCGGACTTTTTTGTTGGGTTCGTATTTTTTACCCGGAGTTTTAGTTGGGTTCGTAATTTTACCCGGACTTTTTAGTTGGGTTCGTATTTTTTACCCGGACTTTTAGTTGGGTTCGTAATTTTACCCGGAGTTTTAGTTGGGTTCGTATTTTTTACCTGGAGTTTTAGTTGGGTTCGTATTTTTTACCCGGAGTTTTAGTTGGGTTCGTATTTTTACCCGGAGTTTTAGTTGTGTTGGTAATTTTACCCGGAGTTTTAGTTGGGTTCATATTTTTTACCGGACTTTTTAGTTGGGTTCGTATTTTTTACCCGGAGTTTTAGTTGGGTTCGTATTTTTTATCCGGAGTTTTAGTTGGGTTCGTATTTTTACCCGGAGTTTTAGTTGGGTTCGTATTTTTACCCGGAGTTTTAGTTGGGTTCGTATTTTTTACCCGGACTTTTTAGTTGGGTTAGTATTTTTGCCCGGAGTTTTAGTTGGGTTCGTATTTTTTACCCGGACTTTTAGTTGGGTTCGTAATTTTACCCGGAGTTTTAGTTGGGTTCGTAATTTTACCCGGAGTTTCACTTGGGTTCGTAATTTTACCCGGACTTTTTAGTTGGGTTCGTATTTTTTACCCGGACTTTTAGTTGGGTTCGTAATTTTACCCGGACTTTTTAGTTGGGTTCGTATTTTATACCCGGGCTTTTAGTTGGGTTCGTAATTTTACCCGGAGTTTTAGTTGGGTTCGTAATTTTACCCGGAGTTTTACTTGGGTTCGTAATTTTACCCGGACTTTTTTGTTGGGTTCGTATTTTTTACCCGGAGTTTTAGTTGGGTTCGTAATTTTACCCGGACTTTTTAGTTGGGTTCGTATTTTTTACCCGGACTTTTAGTTGGGTTCGTAATTTTACCCGGAGTTTTAGTTGGGTTCGTATTTTTTACCCGGAGTTTTAGTTGGGTTCGTATTTTTTACCCGGAGTTTTAGTTGGGTTCGTATTTTTACCCGGAGTTTTAGTTGTGTTGGTAATTTTACCCGGAGTTTTAGTTGGGTTCATATTTTTTACCGGACTTTTTAGTTGGGTTCGTATTTTTTACCCGGAGTTTTAGTTGGGTTCGTATTTTTTATCCGGAGTTTTAGTTGGGTTCGTATTTTTACCCGGAGTTTTAGTTGGGTTCGTATTTTTACCCGGAGTTTTAGTTGGGTTCGTATTTTTTACCCGGACTTTTTAGTTGGGTTAGTATTTTTGCCCGGAGTTTTAGTTGGGTTCGTATTTTTTACACGGAGTTTTAGTTGGGTTCGTATTTTTACCCGGAGTTTTAGTTGTGTTGGTAATTTTACCCGGAGTTTTAGTTGGGTTCATATTTTTTACCCGGAGTTTTAGTTGGGTTCGTATTTTTACCCGGAGTTTGTAACGAATTACCGCTAATTCGTCTATGTAAATAATCATATTTAGGATAAGTAGCGTTTGTAAATTGTTTAGAATACTTATTTTTATTATTTGCGTTTAGTTCTTATACTGTAGAAATTCGCGAGTATGTTGACCCGTCTGAAAGCTGTTATCGAACCTGTCATATCGATGGTGGGGAGGAACCAGTCCTCGCATTTCTGTATAAAAGCATCCCCGCGATAGCTGGGAAGGGAGACTTGTCCAGAACGGCCCCGTGCGCTGACGCTGGCAAGTACTCCCTCCCCGACTCGCTAATCGAACGGCCCCGTAGGCTGGACTTAGCGAGTGAGGAAAAAAACTTCCGCACCGTACCAGTATATTCCCGACTGGGAAACCGCAGCCCGTATATGTTAGATTTTTTTTTCCCACTGAAGACGATTTGTGTTGTGTATTACATTGAAATAAATTTGATCTTCTACGTTATACCAGCATTTGATTTATTTCGTTTTAGTTTAGTTGAATCCTAATATTAGAGCTACCTAATACAGGGAATAATATCTCCGGATATTTTATTATGTGATTGGTGCTTAGTACAAAGAAAGCACGTTACATAATTGGCGCCCGAGCAGGACTAATTAAAATTATGGCTAACCAACGATCCATGATGTCGAATTCCGAAACCAGCTCGTCAACGTCCTGAAAACGCACGGCTCCGTCTGGCACATTGTACGAGTGATGGAAGCGATATTCGATTTTGAGAAGAAGAAGATCGTGATCGAGAGTGAGTCTCAGACAAATATCGCCGATGATTTGGCCGTTACTGAGATTCTCTTGGAATTCGCGAAACCCGATGAACTTGCTGGTGAGAATTTCTTCTCCAAACTGGCTCCGATGTTCAAAGAACAAGCTACTGAGAATTTCTTCTCCAAACTGGCTCCGATGTTCAAAGAACAAGCTACCGAGAATTTCTTTTCTAAACTGGCTCCGATGTTCAAAGAACAAGCTACGGAGAATTTCTTCTCCAAACTGGCTCCGATGTTCAAAGAACAAGCTACCGAGAATTTCTTCTCCAAACTGGCTCCGACGTTCGATGAACATTGCCAAGGATGTCTTTTCTCAAAACTGGCTACGAAGTTCAAAAAGCTCTTTTCAAAATCATCCAGGTTTTATCGCTTTCTATTGCTTTGTTACAGCCGCCTGTCAGACGTAAACCAGTCAAATCGCGTACCGAATCACCGCCGAAGAAGAAGTGACCTGTTATCAGGATGGTTCTATCAAACCGCCGATTCCTGGAGCTGTTCGTGGATTCTCCGTACCGAAGGCGATACCTTTACAGCTGACATCGACCAGTAACACCGCCCCGGATACAACGACGCCGTCGGCCTAGGACGAGGAAGTATTGGGCGAACGGGATTGTGTTCGAATCAACCCCGTCAACTTTCAACCACGACCGTGAAGTCCCCTAGTGTTGTGCAGTGTTTCCCCGCGAAAATGACGCTTCCCCGTGTTTGTGTTAGGTATAATGCCGACGTAACCGTCCATCCTCGAAGTGGGGATGGTGTAACGAATTACCGCTAATTCGTCTATGTAAATAATCATATTTAGGATAAGTAGCGTTTGTAAATTGTTTAGAATACTTATTTTTATTATTTACGTTTAGTTCTTCTACTGTAGAAATTCGCGAGTATGTTGACCCGTCCTGAAAGCTGTTATCGAACCTGTCCTATCGATGGTGGGAGGAACCAGTCCTCGCATTTCTGTATAAAAGCATCCCCGCGATAGCTGGGAAGGGAGACTTGTCCAGAACGGCCCCGTGCGCTGACGCTGGCAAGTACTCCCTCCCCGATTCGCTAATCGAACGGCCCCGTAGGCTGGACTTAGCGAGTGAGGAAAAAAACTTCCGCACCGTACCCGTATATTCCCGACTGGGAAACCGCAGCCCGTATATGTTAGATTTTTTTTCCCACTGAAGACGATTTGTGTTGTGTATTACATTGAAATAAATTTGATCTTCTACGTTATACCAGCATTTGATTTATTTCGTTTTAGTTTAGTTGAATCCTAATATTAGAGCTACCTAATACAGGGAATAATATCTCCGGATATTTTATTATGTGATTGGTGCTTAGTACAAAGAAAGCACGTTACAAGTTTTAGTTGGGTTCGTATTTTTACCCGGAGTTTTAGTTGGGTTCGTATTTTTTACCCGGACTTTTTAGTTGGGTTAGTATTTTTGCCCGGAGTTTTAGTTGGGTTCGTATTTTTTACCCGTACTTTTAGTTGGGTTCGTATTTTACCCGGAGTTTTAGTTGGGTTGGTAATTTTACCCGGAGTTTCACTTGGGTTCGTAATTTTACCCGGACTTTTTAGTTGGGTTCGTATTTTTTACCCGGACTTTTAGTTGGGTTCGTAATTTTACCCGGACTTTTTAGTTGGGTTCGTATTTTATACCCGGGCTTTTAGTTGGGTTCGTAATTTTACCCGGAGTTTAGTTGGGTTCGTAATTTTACCCGGAGTTTTACTTGGGTTCGTAATTTTACCCGGACTTTTTTGTTGGGTTCGTATTTTTTACCCGGAGTTTTAGTTGGGTTCGTAATTTTACCCGGACTTTTTAGTTGGGTTCGTATTTTTTACCCGGACTTTTAGTTGGGTTCGTAATTTTACCCGGAGTTTTAGTTGGGTTCGTATTTTTTACCCGGAGTTTTAGTTGGGTTCGTATTTTTTACCCGGAGTTTTAGTTGGGTTCGTATTTTTACCCGGAGTTTTAGTTGTGTTGGTAATTTTACCCGGAGTTTTAGTTTGGGTTCATATTTTTTACGACTTTTTAGTTGGGTTCGTATTTTTTACCCGGAGTTTAGTTGGGTTCGTATTTTTTATCCGGAGTTTTAGTTGGGTTCGTATTTTTACCCGGAGTTTTAGTTGGGTTCGTATTTTTACCCGGAGTTTTAGTTGGGTTCGTATTTTTTACCCGGACTTTTTAGTTGGGTTAGTATTTTTGTCCGGAGTTTTAGTTGGGTTCGTATTTTTTACCCGGAGTTTTAGTTGGGTTCGTATTTTTTACCCGGAGTTTTAGTTGGGTTCGTATTTTTACCGCGAGTTTTAGTTGGGTTCGTATTTTTACCCGGAGTTTTAGTTGGTTCGTATTTTTTACCCGCCGTTTTAGTTGGGTTCGTATTTTTACCCGGAGCTTTAGTTGGGTTCGTATTTTTACCCGGAGTTTTAGGTGGGTTCGTATTTTTTATCCGGACTTTTTAGTTGGGTTAGTATTTTTGCCCGGAGTTTTAGTTGGGTTCGTATTTTTTTACCCGGAGTTTTAGTTGGGTTCTAAATGTTACCCGGACTTTTTTGTTTGGTTCGTATTTTTTACCCGGAGTTTTAGTTGGGTTCGTAATTTTACCCGGACTTTTTAGTTGGATTCGTATTTTTTACCCGGACTTTTAGTTGGGTTCGTAATTTTACCCGGAGTTTTAGTTGGGTTCGTAATTTTACCCCGTAGTTTTAGTTGAGTTCGTAATTTTACCCGGAGTTTTAGTTGGGTTAGTAATTTTACCCGGACTTTTTATTTGGGTTCGTAATTTTACCCGGAGTTTTAGTTGGGTTCGTAATTTTACCCGGAGTTTTACTTGGGTTCGTAAATTTACCCGGACTTTTTAGTTGGGTTCGTATTTTTTACCCGACTTTTAGTTGGGTTCGTAATTTTACCCGGAGTTTTAGTTGGGTTCGTAATTTTACCCGGAGTTTTAGTTGGGTTCGTAATTTTATCCGGAGTTTTACTTATGTTCGTAATTTTACCCGGAGTTTTACTTGGGTTCGTAATTTTACCCGGAGTTTTAGTTGGGTTCGTAATTTTACCCAGAGTTTTAGTTGGGTTCGTAATTTTACCCGGACTTTTTAGTTGGGTTCGTATTTTTTACCCGGACTTTTAGTTGGGTTCGTAATTTTACCCGGAGTTTTAGTTGGGTTCGTAATTTTACCCGGAGTTTTAGTTGGGTTCGTAATTTTACCCGGAGTTTAGTTGGGTCGTAATTTTACCCGGAGTTTTACTTGGGTTCGTAATTTTACCCGGAGTTTTTAGTTGGGTTCGAATTTTTTACCCGGAGTTTTAGTTGGGTTCGTATTTTTTACCCGGAGTTTTAGTTGGGTTCGTATTTTTACCCGGAGTTTTAGTTGTGTTGGTAATTTTACCCGGAGTTTTAGTTGGGTTCATATTTTTTACCCGGAGTTTTAGTTGGGTTCGTATTTTTACCCGAGTTTTAGTTGGGTTCGTATTTTTACCCGGAGTTTTAGTTGGGTTCGTATCTTTTACCCGGACTTTTTAGTTGGGTTAGTATTCTTGCCCGGAGTTTTAGTTGGGTTCGTATTTTTTACCCGGGCTTTTAGTTGGGTTCGTAATTTTACCCGGAGTTTTAGTTGGGTTCGTAATTTTACCCGGAGTTTCACTTGGGTTCGTAATTTTACCCGGACTTTTTAGTTGGGTTCGTATTTTTTACCCGGACTTTTAGTTGGGTTCGTAATTTTACCCGGACTTTTTAGTTGGGTTCGTATTTTTTACCCGGACTTTTAGTTGGGTTCGTAATTTTACCCGGAGTTTTAGTTGGGTTCGTAATTTTACCGGAGTTTCACTTGGGTTCGTAATTTTACCCGGACTTTTAGTTGGGTTCGTATTTTTTACCCGGACTTTAAGTTGGGTTCGTAATTTTACCCGGAGTTTTTAGTTGGGTTCGTATTTTTTACCCGGAGTTTTAGTTGGGTTCGTATTTTTTACCCGGAGTTTTAGTTGGGTTCTAAATGTTACCCGGACTTTTTGTTTGGTTCGTATTTTTTACCCGGAGTTTTAGTTGGGTTCGTAATTTTACCCCGCACTTTTTAGCTAGGTTCGTAATTTTACCCGGAGTTTTAGTTGGGTTCGTAATTTTACCCGGAGTTTTAGTTGGGTTCGTAATTTTACCCGGAGTTTTAGTTGGGTTCGTAATTTTACCCGGAGTTTTAGTTGGGTTCGTAATTTTACCCGGACTTTTTAGTTGGGTTCGTATTTTTTACCCGGACTTTTAGTTGGGTTCGTAATTTTACCCGGAGTTTTAGTTGGGTTCGTAATTTTACCCGGAGTTTTAGTTGGGTTAGTAATTTTACCCGGACTTTTTATTTGGGTTCGTATTTTTTACCCGGACTTTTAGTTGGGTTCGTAATTTTACCCGGAGTTTTAATTGGGTTCGTAATTTTACCCGTAGTTTTAGTTGAGTTCGTAATTTTACCCGGAGTTTTAGTTGGGTTAGTAATTTTACCCGGACTTTTTATTTGGGTTCGTATTTTTTACCCGGACTTTTAGTTGGGTTCGTAATTTTACCCGGAGTTTTACTTGGGTTCGTAATTTTACCCGGACTTTTTAGTTGGGTTCGTATTTTTACCCGGACTTTTAGTTGGGTTCGTAATTTTACCCGGAGTTTTAGTTGGGTTCGTAATTTTACCCGGAGTTTTAGTTGGGTTCGTAATTTTACCCGGAGTTTTACTTGGGTTCGTAATTTTACCCGGAGTTTTACTTGGGTTCGTAATTTTACCCGGAGTTTTAGTTGGGTTCGTATTTTTTTACCCGGAGTTTTAGTTGGGTTTTAAATGTTACCCGGACTTTTTTGTTTGGTTCGTATTTTTTACCCGGAGTTTTAGTTGGGTTCGTAATTTTACCCGGACTTTTTAGTTGGATTCGTATTTTTTACCCGGACTTTTAGTTGGGTTCGTAATTTTACCCGGAGTTTTAGTTGGGTTCGTAATTTTACCCGTAGTTTTAGTTGAGTTCGTAATTTTACCCGGAGTTTTAGTTGGGTTAGTAATTTTACCCGGACTTTTTATTTGGGTTCGTAATTTTACCCGGAGTTTTAGTTGGGTTCGTAATTTTACCCGGAGTTTTACTTGGGTTCGTAAATTTACCCGGACTTTTTAGTTGGGTTAGTATTTTTTACCCGGACTTTTAGTTGGGTTCGTAATTTTACCCGGAGTTTTAGTTGGGTTCGTAATTTTACCCGGAGTTTTAGTTGGGTTCGTAATTTTACCCGGAGTTTTACTTATGTTCGTAATTTTACCCGGAGTTTTACTTGGGTTCGTAATTTTACCCGGAGTTTTAGTTGGGTTCGTAATTTTACCCGGAGTTTTAGTTGGGTTCGTAATTTTACCCGGACTTTTAGTTGGGTTCGTATTTTTTACCCGGACTTTTAGTTGGGTTCGTAATTTTACCCGGAGTTTTAGTTGGGTTCGTAATTTTACCCGGAGTTTTAGTTGGGTTCGTAATTTTACCCGGAGTTTTAGTTGGGTTCGTAATTTTACCCGGAGTTTTACTTGGGTTCGTAATTTTACCCGGAGTTTTAGTTGGGTTCGAATTTTTACCCGGAGTTTTAGTTGGGTTCGTATTTTTACCCGGAGTTTTAGTTGGGTTCGTATTTTTACCCGGAGTTTTAGTTGTGTTGGTAATTTTACCCGGAGTTTTAGTTGGGTTCATATTTTTTACCCGGAGTTTTAGTTGGGTTCGTATTTTTACCCGGAGTTTTAGTTGGGTTCGTATTTTTACCCGGAGTTTTAGTTGGGTTCGTATCTTTTACCCGGACTTTTTAGTTGGGTTAGTATTCTTGCCCGGAGTTTTAGTTGGGTTCGTATTTTCTACCCGGGCTTTTAGTTGGGTTCGTAATTTTACCGGAGTTTTAGTTGGGTTTGTAATTTTACCCGGAGTTTCACTTGGGTTCGTAATTTTACCCGGACTTTTTAGTTGGGTTCGTATTTTTTACCCGGACTTTTAGTTGGGTTCGTAATTTACCCGGACTTTTTAGTTGGGTTCGTATTTTTACCCGGACTTTTAGTTGGGTTCGTAATTTTACCCGGAGTTTTAGTTGGGTTCGTAATTTTACCCGGAGTTTCACTTGGGTTCGTAATTTTACCCGGACTTTTTAGTTGGGTTCGTATTTTTTACCCGGACTTTAAGTTGGGTTCGTAATTTTACCCGGAGTTTTTAGTTGGGTTCGTATTTTTTACCCGGAGTTTTAGTTGGGTTCGTATTTTTTTACCCGGAGTTTTAGTTGGGTTCTAAATGTTACCCGGACTTTTTGTTTGGTTCGTATTTTTTACCCGGAGTTTTAGTTGGGTTCGTAATTTTACCCGCACTTTTTAGCTGGTTCGTAATTTTACCCGGAGTTTTAGTTGGGTTCGTAATTTTACCCGGTGTTTTAGTTGGGTTCGTAATTTTACCCGGAGTTTTAGTTGGGTTCGTAATTTTACCCGGAGTTTTAGTTGGGTTCGTAATTTTACCCGGACTTTTTAGTTGGGTTCGTATTTTTTACCCGGACTTTTAGTTGGGTTCGTAATTTTACCCGGAGTTTTAGTTGGGTTCGTAATTTTACCCGGAGTTTTAGTTGGGTTAGTAATTTTACCCGGACTTTTTATTTGGGTCGTATTTTTTACCCGGACTTTTAGTTGGGTTCGTAATTTTACCCGGAGTTTTAATTGGGTTCGTAATTTTACCCGTAGTTTTAGTTGAGTTCGTAATTTTACCCGGAGTTTTAGTTGGGTTAGTAATTTTACCCGGACTTTTATTTGGGTTCGTATTTTTTACCCGGACTTTTAGTTGGGTTCGTAATTTTACCCGGAGTTTTACTTGGGTTCGTAATTTTACCCGGACTTTTAGTTGGGTTCGTATTTTTTACCCGGACTTTTAGTTGGGTTCGTAATTTTACCCGGAGTTTGAGTTGGGTTCGTAATTTTACCCGGAGTTTTAGTTGGGTTCGTAATTTTACCCGAGTTTTACTTGGGTTCGTAATTTTACCCGGAGTTTTACTTGGGTTCGTAATTTTACCCGGAGTTTTAGTTGGGTTCGTAATTTTACCCGGAGTCTTGAGTTACCCGGACTTTTTAGTTGGGTTCGTATTTTTACCCGGACTTTTAGTTGGGTTCGTAATTTTACCCGGAGTTTTAGTTGGGTTCGTAATTTTACCCGGAGTTTTAGTTGGGTTCGTAATTTTACCGGAGTTTTACTTGGGTTCGTAATTTTACCCGGAGTTTTACTTGGGTTCGAATTTTACCCGGAGCTTTAGTTGGGTTCGTAATTTTACACGGAGTCTTGAGTTACCCGGACTTTTTAGTTGGGTTCGTATTTTTACCCGGACTTTTAGTTGGGTTCGTAATTTTACCCGGAATTTTAGTTGGGTTCGTAATTTTACCCGGAGTTTTAGTTGGGTTCGTAATTTTACCCGGAGTTTTACTTGGGTTCGTAATTTTACCCGGAGTTTTACTTGGGTTCGTAATTTTACCCGGAGTTTTAGTTGGGTTCGTAATTTTACCCGGAGTTTTAGTTGGGTTCGTAATTTTACCCGGACTTTTTAGTTGGGTTCGTATTTTTTACCCGGACTTTTAGTTGGGTTCGTAATTTTACCCGGAGTTTTAGTTGGGTTCGTAATTTTACCCGGAGTTTTAGTTGAGTTCGTAATTTTACCCGGAGTTTTAGTTGGGTTCGTAATTTTACCCGGACTTTTTAGTTGGGTTCGTAATTTTACCCGGACTTTTTAGTTGGGTTCGTATTTTTTACCCGGAGTTTTAGTTGGGTTCGTAATTTTACCCGGAGTTTTAGTTGGGTCGTAATTTTACCCGGACTTTTTAGTTGTGTTGGTAATTTTACCCGGAGTTTTAGTTGGGTTCATATTTTTTACCGGACTTTTTAGTTGGGTTCGTATTTTTTACCCGGAGTTTTAGTTGGGTACGTATTTTTTTACCCGGAGTTTTAGTTGGGTTCGTATTTTTACCCGGAGTTTTAGTTGGGTTCGTATTTTTACCCGGAGTTTTAGTTGGGTTCGTATTTTTTACCCGGACTTTTTAGTTGGGTTAGTAATTTACCCGGACTTTTTAGTTGGGTTCGTATTTTTTACCCGGACTTTTAGTTGGGTTCGTAATTTTACCGGAGTTTTAGTTGGGTTCGTAATTTTACCCGGAGTTTTAGTTGGGTTCGTAATTTTACCCGGAGTTTTAGTTGAATTCGTAATTTTACCCGGAGTTTTAGTTGGGTTCGTAATTTTACCCGGACTTTTTAGTTGGGTTCGTAATTTTACCCGGACTTTTTAGTTGGGTTCTTATTTTTTACCCTGAGTTTTAGTTGGGTAATTTTACCCGGAGTCTTGAGTTACCGGACTTTTTAGTTGGGTTCGTATTTTTACCCGGACTTTTAGTTGGGTTCGTAATTTTACCCGGAGTTTTAGTTGGGTTCGTAATTTTACCCGGAGTTTTAGTTGGGTTCGTAATTTTACCCGGAGTTTTACTTGGGTTCGTAATTTTACCCGGAGTTTTACTTGGGTTCGAATTTTACCCGGAGCTTTAGTTGGGTTCGTAATTTTACCCGGAGTCTTGAGTTACCCGGACTTTTTAGTTGGGTTCGTATTTTTTACCCGGACTTTTAGTTGGGTTCGTAATTTTACCCGGAATTTTAGTTGGGTTCGTAATTTTACCCGGAGTTTTAGTTGGGTTCGTAATTTTACCCGGAGTTTTACTTGGGTTCGTAATTTTACCCGGAGTTTTACTTGGGTTCGTAATTTTACCCGGAGTTTTAGTTGGGTTCGTAATTTTACCCGGAGTTTTAGTTGGGTTCGTAATTTACCCGGACTTTTTAGTTGGGTTCGTATTTTTTACCCGGACTTTTAGTTGGGTTCGTAATTTTACCCGGAGTTTTAGTTGGGTTCGTAATTTTACCCCGGAGTTTTAGTTGAGTTCGTAATTTTACCCGGAGTTTTAGTTGGGTTCGTAATTTTACCCGGACTTTTTAGTTGGGTTCGTAATTTTACCCGGACTTTTTAGTTGGGTTCGTATTTTTTACCCGGAGTTTTAGTTGGGTTCGTAATTTTACCCGGAGTTTTAGTTGGGTTCGTAATTTTACCCGGACTTTTTAGTTGTGTTGGTAATTTTACCCGGAGTTTTAGTTGGGTTCATATTTTTTACCCGGACTTTTTAGTTGGGTTCGTATTTTTTACCCGGAGTTTTAGTTGGGTACGTATTTTTTACCCGGAGTTTTAGTTGGGTTCGTATTTTTACCCGGAGTTTTAGTTGGGTTCGTATTTTTACCCGGAGTTTTAGTTGGGTTCGTATTTTTTACCCGGACTTTTTAGTTGGGTTAGTAATTTTACCCGGACTTTTTAGTTGGGTTCGTATTTTTTACCCGGACTTTTAGTTGGGTTCGTATTTTACCCGGAGTTTTAGTTGGGTTCGTAATTTTACCCGGAGTTTTAGTTGGGTTCGTAATTTTACCCGGAGTTTTAGTTGAATTCGTAATTTTACCCGGAGTTTTAGTTGGGTTCGTAATTTTACCCGACTTTTTAGTTGGGTTCGTAATTTTACCCGGACTTTTAGTTGGGTTCTTATTTTTTACCCGGAGTTTTAGTTGGGTTCGTAATTTGACCCGGAGTTTTAGTTGGGTTTCGTAATTTTCCCCGGACTTTTTAGTTGGTTCGTATTTTTTACCCGGACTTTTAGTTGGGTTCGTAATTTTACCCGGAATTTTAGTTGGGTTCGAATTTTTTACCCGGAGTTTTAGTTGGGTTCGTATTTTTTACCCGGGATTTTAGTTGGGTTCGTATTTTTACCCGGAGTTTTAGTTGTGTTGGTAATTTTACCCGGAGTTTTAGTTGGGTTCATATTTTTACCCGGAGTTTTAGTTGGGTTCGTATTTTTACCCGGAGTTTTAGTTGCGTTCGTATTTTTACCCTGAGTTTTAGTTGGGTTCGTTATTTTTTACCGGACTTTTTAGTTGGGTTAGTATTTTTGCCCGGAGTTTTAGTTGGGTTCGTATTTTTTACCCGGACTTTTAGTTGGGTTCGTAATTTTACCCGGAGTTTTAGTTGGGTTCGTAATTTTACCCGGAGTTTCACTTGGGTTCGTAATTTTACCCGGACTTTTTAGTTGGGTTCGTATTTTTTACGTAGTTGGTTCGTATTTTACCGGACTTGGGTTCGTAATTTTACCCGGACTTTTAGTTGGGTTCGTATTTTATACCCGGGCTTTTAGTTGGGGTTCGTAATTTTACCCGGAGTTTTAGTTGGTTCGTAATTTTACCCGGAGTTTTACTTGGGTTCGTAATTTTACCCGGACTTTTTTGTTGGGTTCGTATTTTTTACCCGGAGTTTTAGTTGGGTTCGTAATTTTACCCGGACTTTTTAGTTGGGTTCGTATTTTTTACCCGGACTTTTAGTTGGGTTCGTAATTTTACCCGGAGTTTTAGTTGAATTCGTAATTTTACCCGGAGTTTTAGTTGGGTTCGTAATTTTACCCGGACTTTTTAGTTGGGTTCGTAATTTTACCCGGACTTTTTAGTTGGGTTCTTATTTTTTACCCTGAGTTTTAGTTGGGTAATTTTACCCGGAGTCTTGAGTTACCCGGACTTTTTAGTTGGGTTCGTATTTTTACCCGGACTTTTAGTTGGGTTCGTAATTTTACCCGGAGTTTTAGTTGGGTTCGTAATTTTACCCGGAGTTTTAGTTGGGTTCGTAATTTTACCCGGAGTTTTACTTGGGTTCGTAATTTTACCCGGAGTTTTACTTGAGTTCGAATTTTACCCGGAGCTTTAGTTGGGTTCGTAATTTTACCCGGAGTCTTGAGTTACCCGGACTTTTTAGTTGGGTTCGTATTTTTACCCGGACTTTTAGTTGGGTTCGTAATTTTACCCGGAATTTTAGTTGGGTTCGTAATTTTACCCGGAGTTTTAGTTGGGTTCGTAATTTTACCCGGAGTTTTACTTGGGTTCGTAATTTTACCCGGAGTTTTACTTGGGTTCGTAATTTTACCCGGAGTTTTAGTTGGGTTCGTAATTTTACCCGGAGTTTTAGTTGGGTTCGTAATTTTACCCGGACTTTTTAGTTGGTTCGTATTTTTTACCCGGACTTTTAGTTGGGTTCGTAATTTTACCCGGAGTTTAGTTGGGTTCGTAATTTTACCCGGAGTTTTAGTTGAGTTCGTAATTTTACCCGGAGTTTTAGTTGGGTTCGTAATTTTTACCCGGACTTTTTAGTTGGGTTCGTAATTTTACTCGGACTTTTTAGTTGGGTTCGTATTTTTTACCCGGAGTTTTAGTTGGGTTCGTAATTTTACCCGGAGTTTTAGTTGGGTTCGTAATTTTACCCGGACTTTTAGTTGTGTTGGTAATTTTACCCGGAGTTTTAGTTGGGTTCATATTTTTTACCGGACTTTTTAGTTGGGTTCGTATTTTTTACCCGGAGTTTTAGTTGGGTACGTATTTTTTACCCGGAGTTTTAGTTGGTTCGTATTTTACCCGGAGTTTTAGTTGGGTTCGTATTTTTACCCGGAGTTTTAGTTGGGTTCGTATTTTTTACCCGGACTTTTTAGTTGGGTTAGTAATTTTACCCGGACTTTTTAGTTGGGTTCGTATTTTTTACCCGGACTTTTAGTTGGGTTCGTAATTTTACCCGGAGTTTTAGTTGGGTTCGTAATTTTACCCGGAGTTTTAGTTGGGTTCGTAATTTTTACCGGAGTTTTAGTTGAATTCGTAATTTTACCCGGAGTTTTAGTTGGGTTCGTAATTTTTACCCGGACTTTTTAGTTGGGTTCGTAATTTTACCCGGACTTTTTAGTTGGGTTCTTATTTTTTACCCGGAGTTTTAGTTGGGTTCGTAATTTGACCCGGAGTTTTAGTTGGGTTCGTAATTTTCCCCGGACTTTTTAGTTGGGTTCGTATTTTTTACCCGGACTTTTAGTTGGGTTCGTAATTTTACCCGGAATTTTAGTTGGGTTCGAATTTTTTACCCGGAGTTTTAGTTGGGTTTCGTATTTTTTACCCGGGATTTTAGTTGGGTTCGTATTTTTACCCGGAGTTTTAGTTGTGTTGGTAATTTTACCCGGAGTTTTAGTTGGTTCATATTTTTTACCCGGAGTTTTAGTTGGGTTCGTATTTTTACCGGAGTTTTAGTTGCGTTCGTATTTTTACCCGGAGTTTTAGTTGGGTTCGTATTTTTTACCCGGACTTTTTAGTTGGGTTAGTATTTTTGCCCGGAGTTTTAGTTGGGTTCGTATTTTTTACCCGGACTTTTAGTTGGGTTTCGTATTTTACCCGGAGTTTTAGTTGGGTTCGTAATTTTACCCGGAGTTTCACTTGGGTTCGTAATTTTACCCGGACTTTTTAGTTGGGTTCGTATTTTTTACCCGGACTTTTTGTTGGGTTCGTAATTTTACCCGGACTTTTTAGTTGGGTTCGTATTTTATACCCGGGCTTTTAGTTGGGTTCGTAATTTTACCCGGAGTTTTAGTTGGGTTCGTAATTTTACCCGGAGTTTTACTTGGGTTCGTAATTTTACCCGGACTTTTTTGTTGGGTTCGTATTTTTTACCCGGAGTTTAGTTGGGTTCGTAATTTTACCCGGACTTTTTAGTTGGGTTCGTATTTTTTACCCGGACTTTTAGTTGGGTTCGTAATTTTACCCGGAGTTTTAGTTGGGTTCGTATTTTTTACCCGGAGTTTTAGTTGGGTTCGTATT